>PVIA01007195.1:0-87340 GCA_004024845.1 Tonatia bakeri
CAAGGGGGGTGGAAACAGGGGAGGGAGGTGGGGAAGGCTGGGGTGGTGGGGAGGGGTGGGGGGAAAAGCAGAAAACTATACTTGAACAACAATAAAAATCAAAAGTATTTTAAAAACAAAATTAAATTTAAAAAATTAAAATAAAATAGTCAATGTTTGTGTCCTCCAACCAATATTTCTACTTCTGGGAGTTGATCCTACAGAAAAACTCCCATAAATGCATAAAGAAACACGTGCACAGCCCTGAAGGGCAGCTCAGTTGGTTGGAGTGCCGTGCGGTTCCCGTTCAGGGCACACACCTAGGTCTGGGCCACTGCTGGAGCACTGCAGTGTAAGGTGGGGGGGGGCATTGATTGATGTTTCTCAGTCTCTGTCTCCCGGCTCCCCCTCTCTCCCTCCCTCACCCGCCTTCCTCTCTAAAATCAATAAACATGTCCTCCAGTGAAGATAAAAAAAAAAGAAATATGTGTACAAAAACACTCATTGCAACATTGTTTATAATGGTAGAAACTTGGAAACAACCCCAAAATGCCCATAAATAGGGGACTGGCTACATAAACTCCTGTAGAGCCACACAGTAGACTGCGTAGAGCTGTTTAAAAGAAGGAAGCAGATTGATACGTATTTTCATTTTCGTGGAAAGATGTCCAATGTATTTTGATGGGAGGAAAAACAAGTTGCGAGATAAACAGTATACATAACACTACCTTATTCTGGTTTTTAAAAAGAAATAAAACTATGTTAGTATGTGGATACAAATTTGGAAAAGAACACACTAAACTGTTGATGACAGTTATTCCGGGGGGATTCAATGTGGGGGTCTACTTTCCATACTTTGTACCTCTGCGATGTTTCCAGTTTCTATTATCTGTCCGAAACTATGAAAGGCAAGCAAGAGGTCATCGGTGATGGGAGGCTGCCCTGAGCGCTCGCAGAGGGGTGGCGGGAGGAACGTGAGCCCCAAACTTGAGACCCATCAATGATGAAACAGGACTCGCAGGACCTGCGCTGTGAAAATTAGGCCTGGACGGTTGGGAGAGTGGTGGCCCCATAACAGGTGAGTTAACACCTCCGCAGACTAGACCCACAAAACAAGGTCACATTTCATGTCAATGCCCAAATTACATTGGTCATCTCCCACAGGTGACAGCCACTATTCCGGCCTTACCCTGTTCTGGCCGGTGTGACCACAGCCTCTTCCTTCATTCCCCACTGCGCAGCGGAGGCCGGCCCACCAGCACCGCCCTCTGCTCCAGCGGGCCACGCGCCCACGCGCCGCTAGAGACAGGTGGTCCTGCTGTTCCGCTCCGGGTCGTTTCCCCAAGAGACTCGAAAACACACGTCCACACAAAAACTTGTACCTGACTGTTCACAGCGATGTTGTTCATAATACTGCAGTCAGAACACGGAAACCATCCAAATGTGTATTGGTGATGGACACACAAAACGTGGTATACGCAATCAGTGGAACCTTACGCAGCCACGAAAAGGAAGCAAGTACTGATTCCTGCCTCAGCACAGGTGAACTCTGAAAACACGATGCTACGTGAAATAA
Organism: Tonatia bakeri; assembly: GCA_004024845.1. Classification (NCBI taxonomy): domain Eukaryota; kingdom Metazoa; phylum Chordata; class Mammalia; order Chiroptera; family Phyllostomidae; genus Tonatia; species Tonatia bakeri. Next base: position 1,556 of record PVIA01007195.1, read on the forward strand.
GTGAATCGAAAGGGCTCAAAATTTATGATTTCATTTATATTAAATGCCTCAAAAAGATAAATCCATAGAGACAAAAAGTAGATAAGTGGTTGCCAGGGACTTGGAGGAGGGGAGAACAGAAGTGACTGCTAATGGGTTCAGAATTCCTCCTGAGAGTGACAAAAAACACTCTGAAATTAGTGGTGGTGATGGCACAGCTCTGTGAATATTTAAAAAACCACTGAACTGTTTGCTTTAAGTGGGTGAATTGTATGGTATGTGAATTTTGTTACAGTAGAGCTATTACAATAAAATTCACACACAGGGGTGCCTCCCTCTCCCAGGAGCACAGCCCAGTGCTGGCCCAGCGCAACACACAACGTGTACCTCGCTCTCCTGCCACTGCCGTTTCTCCATGTCTCTCCCCCTACGGCTTCCAGACAAAGGCAACTAAACTCAATACGTGGGTTGTGGCAGAGCCAGCACTGAGGATGAACCTGCTTTAGAGGGCAGGGGAAATTTCAGAGGAGCAGTGCTTAGGAAAGGAAAAGACAAATGAATTCATTTGTCCAATCCTTCCTTCCAGATACCACAACAAAGTATCTTTTGCCAGCAGGCTGTGTTCGTTTTCTAGATTCCCTTCCTGTTTCAATCACCACCGTGGAAGGAAGGTCTCATATGTTAGCAGAGAATTCGCAATTGCTGCACATGATGATTGAGAAATATTTTCAGTATTAAATCATTCATATTACTCTTAAATTTGTAGATGTGTAAGTCTAGATGTAAATGCATAGTGCTTGATACTTATCTTTCTTTACACGGGCCACCAGCTGGATGTTGAATACTAGAAATAGAAATAGTTTTATTTTTATAAAAACATGTTATAAGATTGTATTAATTTTTCATAAAATAAAACTTCAAATCATCAACTCTATGCAAAAATTTTACTCTAAATTTTTATGTTAATTCATTTAAACTAGTATTTTGCCTTTTAATAGATGACTATTAGGAAAAAACTGAAAACCTATGGAAATCAATTTTAATTTTTTAATGTTTTACATTTACTTCAATTTGCATTTGAATGAGAAATTCAAATTCCATACTTTTGGAAAGTGTTCTTTGTGCTTTCAGCTTTCAGATCATTGGTATCAACAGTGCACAGATTAGGTAAAACTTTGACCAAATCTATATAATTTGTGATTTTGCTAAAATAAAGCCAAAAAATTGTGGAAAGTTTATATAATAGCTTAAGAATAATATCTGTCTTTATTATTTACCCAATTATCCTGGCCCGTTAACAGAACACCCAGTCATGCCCAACATAGGTTAAATTCAATCAATTTGGACACTTTGCTAACTTTGAGTTACATTATTTTCCAATTTTGTCATTACAAAGGTATATTTGTCAAAGTAGGAGGTTAAAACATATTTATATACGTTTGTTTGTTTTGTTTTTAACTTTTAAATATGTAGACATATGTTATGCAGCCTCTTGCCCCAGCCCCACAGACCTGAGAGGCAGGCCCACTGGCCATGCCTCCAAACCCCCATTGAGGGCAAAAGAAGGAAAGCAGAACACAGAGATGAACGACCGACTGCTGGAGGTGGGGCCTCTCCTGGGGCCCACAGGCCCCTCCAGTCACACTCCCAGCCCACCTGCAGAGGAAAGAAAGGGTTACCGGTAACCAGGTGGAAACCTGCCTTCACCCTTTTCCCAGAATGATTAACCCTGCCAAGAGGGGGCGCTCTCGCTCTATGGCCTCAAGTACAGCCGACTACAGTGTTTATCCATCTGTTAACGCGAGGGACACTGACAGAGACACCGTCCCTGACCTCATGCTGACTTCTATCTAGAGGGGAGGCGACAACGTGACCACACAGATCAACCACACAAGCCCATCTGGTCCAGATGAATGAGCCCAGTCCAGACTGCTCTGGCTTCAGTATCCCAGTGTCTCCTCTCCGCGACACCGTGAGGCTCCTGCCCGTGGTCCTCTTCACTCGGCTCCGGACGTCTGCACACCATGGGCCCAACAAGACGACTCAGCCCACAAGGACAAACAGTCTGCCGCTTGGTGTCTGCAAATTCACACAGATTCAAGAAAGACTCCTGGCCCCACTCTGCACAAGAGCTGTTAACAAACAGAAGGGCTGGACGACCGTGGGGGCGCTCGGGGGCCCACGACTTCAGCTCCCCCAGAGCAGCAGCGGGTGCATGTTCACGTGGTCGTGTGTTCGTAGTGAAAGGGCCCCTCTGGGCGATTCCCTGAAACAAAGGAACTGCCTGCTCTGAGCCTGAATGGAAGTTACTACCTCTAGAGACAAAAACAAAAACAAAAACTTCTTGTGACTTTTCAGTGACAGTTTTTCCCTTTTTAATTCAAGTTCTCAGTATCTGAGGGTTCACTCTCAGCCAGGGCTCCCCGTCTCAGCCTGAGTGAACGTGGCTCGGGATGGAAGGAGTGGGCGCTGAGGGCTGATGCATGATGCGCAGAGCACCTGTGTAAAGAAGCAAGAACACTGGGGGCATCCACATCAAGATGAGCTCACCAAAGAGAGGAGGGAAGAGGGAGAACAGAAAGCTTAGTCCAGAGGACAGAAGAAAGGAACAAGGCAGGGGCAGAAAGACAGAGAACAGGAGTGAATTTGAGAAAGAGGGAGTAGGTGGTCACGTGGGCTGCCGCAGGCACAGCGTGAATGGGAACAGAAAATTCTGTGTCTATGGCAGGTAACCTTTAAGAAGCAATTTCAGGCCCTGCCCCGGACCAGGGTGCCGGGTCACACGTGGCAGAGGGGTGGACTCGCCAAGAGTCACAGCTGGTATGCAGAAGGGTCGACAGTATTTGCCAAAGAACGTTTTAATTTGAAATATGTAGGAAAGTAGCCCTGACCCATGTGGCTCAGTGGATTGGGAGTCTTCCCACAAACCAAAAGGTCCCCCTTCAATTTTTGGTCAGGGCACAGGCCTGGGTTGCGGATTTGGTCCCTGGTGGGGCGTGCACCACTGCAACCACACATTGATGTTTCTTTCTTTTTCCCTTCCCCTGTCTCTAAAAATAAACAATTTTTTTAAAAAAAGAAAAGTATACAGCCCTGGCTGGCATAGCTCAGTGGATTGAGCACGGGCTGGGAACCAAAGCATCACAGGTTCGATTCCCAGTCAGGGCACATGCCTGGGTTGCAGGCCACAGCCCCCAGCAACCGCACATTGATGTTTCTCTCTCTCTCTTTCTCCCTCCCTTCCTTCTCTAAAAATAAATAAATAAAATCTTTTTAAAAAATCTTAAAAAAAAGAAAAGTATAAAAAAAAAGAAGCAATTTCAGTGGAGTTGGGAACAGAGGTCTAATCCCAAAGTGTTAAGAGGCAAAGAGGAGGAGAGAGCTGAGACAGTACTCGAGGGCTCAGCAGACAGAAGGGAAGCTGGTTCAGGACAGGGGAAGATGAAGAAAGTGGAAAATTCAAGGGAGAGAGGCTAACTGGTGCAGCAAAGTCCGAGCGGGGGCAATGGGACAGCACGGGGATGACCGTGGGAGAGAACGGGCCGGCTTCCCCCACCGAGGCAGGCGGAGCAGCAGCAGAAGGTGGAGTCGAGGAGGGGAGGTGCGGGACCCAGAGCGGGGCTCAGCCACGCTGGCTGCCATCACCTACCTGCCCAGCCTTCCTGACGCCTAAAAACAAGCAATGCTGACATGGCCACCCCACCACTGGGTTTCTGGGGTCCACGCTAGGGCGCCGTGTGCCCCAGAGCCAGGCACTGGTGCCGTTGCCCAAGAGTCCCTACTCCCTACTCCCGTTCGCTTATGCCAGGGTACTCACCGCGCTAAGTGCCAGGACTGTGTAAGGGGCAGGCCCTGACCTCACGGAGCTCCAAAGGGAGCACTTTAAGCCGGCGTTCACAGCGGTGGTAAAGCAAGATAGAGGGTCCTATGGACACCTCATATTGGGGAGGGGCCGCCGGGGGACAGTAAAATAGGAAAAGGAATGACACATAAGCAGAAAACCAAAGTCAGGGGAGGAGCCAGGAGAACAGAAGGGGCAGGGCCAGTCCAGGCAGAGGGCACAGTGCTCTCAGAGGTCTGGAGGTGAACGGGGGCTGGGATGCAATGTCAGGCCGGCTGGAGAGCGGAGCCCAGCACGCCATCCAAAGGACCGGGCTGGAGTCATCCAAGGAACAGGACTTTCTGGGGCTATTTAGCCAAGAACACAAAATATAATAATTGCCTAATTAGGAGGACGAACCTCTGTAGGTCACTATATCCTGGAACCAAAACACCTGTGTGCGTCGTGTACTGAATAAAACCCGTACCCTCGCACAGGCCAGGTCGGTGTCCATCAGACACACGGAGGGATGGGGGGAGGGAGGGAGGAATGGCCTGCACTGGGCAGGCTTAATGGGAGCTGAACTTGACTGAGTGTATTGTTTTTTTGAGCTGGTTAACTTCAGTCCCACCAGATGTCCTGGACAGGAGGCCTGTGAAGATGGACTGACAGAAAGAAACCAGCCCTGAAGTGCCCCCGACTCACGCTTCAGCGTCCACTACCATCCAAGTGTGGGCATCGCAGGCACACCACAGCCCTCAGTTAAAAACCTGTGCCCCATGGCCCTGGCTGCTGTGGCTCTGCGGGCTGAGCACCAGTCCACGAACTGAAAAGTCCCAGGTCCAATTCCTGGTCCAGGCACACGCCTGTGGGCAATGTTTCTCTCACACATTGATGTTTCTCTCCCTCCCTTCCCCTCTCTCTGAAAATAGATAAAATCTTAAAATAAAAACAAAAAACTTGCACACCATGGAGGCAACCGCTGTGCTGAGAAGCTGCTCTGAGCCACCTAAGGGTGCAGCTGAGCCCACTGCAGGACTTGTTCTTGCTGGCCACACCACCTTCCCAGTTCACCAAGGGCTCAGGCCATCCATCTGTGAGTCTGCTTTAAAGCCCACCCTCAGAGCGGGTAGGAGAAGCTTCTAGCAGGGCCCAAGGACCCTGAAGGACCTTCCAGGGAGCCTGTGGAGTCTGGACCGGCCAGACATGCTGGGAGGGAGCAGAGGAGCAGCAGGTGAGGGCGAGCCCCGCGCAGGCCAGCCGAGACTCCGGACGGTGCAGACGAGGCGTCGGTGCTCTGTCCTTCATTCACGTGTGCATTTTCGCAGTTCTGTGCTTCCCTTTATTTCTTAATAAAAATTCCTTCTCCAAAAGTGGTAATTGTACCTCACACACACCAAAGGGTAAGTGGGGAAGGGGACACAAAAACGGAATTGAGGCTCAATTCCAGGCCCAGCTCCACTGTCTCAGGAGCGGGGAGAGCCAGGTGGCTGGGCTCCCAGGCACGCAGGGCGCTGCCCCAGCGAGTCCAAGCAGTAAGCAGTAAGCAGCAAGGTTCCCACCTGTGGGGAGGAGTCAAGGCTCAGAAACCGAACTGATTTGCTCAAGGTCCCACAGATAACAGTGATGGGTGGGACTCCAGCCTGACTGCAAAGCGTGATGGGCCAAGTCACTTAGCATTTCTGTGTCCCCCTCTCTTCAGTTTACAAGGGAGCGATAATAGAGTTCTGCAGAAATGAAGTGGATATGCGTGAAAACACGTGGCAGACGGTAAAGCGTGTTAATGTCTCCCCATGACCCTTCCTCAGGACCAAGAGCCAGGGCAGCCCCTCCCTCCCTGGCCTCACTGCAGTGGGACAGGCGAGGAGAATGATTCTGCCAAACCGAGCCAAGGCCTCGGCTCCCTGCCCTTCCTGGCTCACTTGGCCAACACCCAACAGGGTTTACCGCATGGTTCCTGGAACATCCTGGATACGCTAGAACCATGCCAGCCCAGGCCAGCTGTCCCGAGGCCTTCGACTGTCCTGCAGCACAGCCAGCTGCTGCAGCAGGAGACCCACAGTGCCAAAAGCACTAACACAGGTCTGGACGTGCCTGGACACTCCCTAGAGCTGTCATGACGGGGACATGGCTGGGAAGGCCCCTGCTGAGCAGACACTGTCAAGGCCCAGACTGGAAGAGCCGAGGCGAGGGCAGGGCCCCCTTGCAGATACCAGCCCCACTTCTCGGGAGCAGCGGGTCGAGTCTCCGAGTCTGCACCCGTCCTCCCTCCTCGTCTCCCTGCACGCCAGGCATGTTCCCTTCTGGGAAGTTGCCTCCTCATCCTGGTACAGCTTGATTCACCCCAACAGGACACGCCAGGTGGCATAGGTAGGTGGCCAGGCCTCCTCAGGGAAATGTGGGAAAACCCAGAAAGCAGGGAACCGGGCCAAGGTCCCAAGGGCTCTGGCCAGGCCTTCTCTGCCACCCCCCAACAAAGGGAATAAGGCTGATGCTCTCTCAGAGACTCGAAGGGCAGAGGACGAGCCCCAAGTAGGGAGTTGGGAGCCCTGGGGCCTCGTCCTGGCACTGCCACCCGCCACTTGCTGCGTGACCTTGAGCAACTGCCCGCCCTCAGTTTCCTCCTCCAGAGTGCAGGAGCCGGAGCCAGATCACCGAGGCCCGTCACAACACTCGCTTTCTGTGACATCATATATCATGGAGACCTCTCAGAAGCCTCACACAGTCCCCATCACAGGCCTTCCGCAAGCCCTGAAACTGGGCAGCCATTGAAGATAAAACCAAGCAGCCAGCAGGCAGTGGGTCCACCTCTCACCTCCAGGGAAGGCGTCACTGCCCTCAGCGTGGGCTCCCAGGAGCTCAGCTTTGGCTGGCTGCTCCTCGGCTTTGTCTGAAAGAAAAAGGCTAAACCCCCAAACTGTGGAGAGGAACTCAGCACTGCACTTGGCTGTCATACTATGAGGCACTGTCCAGATTTTGACTTAGGCCATGAAAGTGGCAGCAGATGATGTCCATATAATCAAAGTTGCTAAACTCTGTCCCTTGTTCATCAGGTCACATGGGAACATGACAAAGGCCACTCATCATAACTCTCTGCAGCCCAGCAGGGATGTTCCAGGCCAAGTCCAGGGTCTTTGGGTCCTTCCCAGCAGCCTCACATCAACACCATCGAATAGGAGGCCGGGCAAGCACACGGCTTTCTAGCCACTAGGTCCTGTCAGTGAGCTCCAGTGAGGATGACCCCGGAACAGACAGGAAAGCTTGGCCGCCTTGGAGAAGCTCCTTAGTCTCTGGGCCTTATTTTACCTGCTGTAAAACAGGGATAAGGATAATGATTGGATTGATGCAAGGGAAAAAACATACAATACGTAGACATGTGCTGTAAAAATGGCCAAAGGGCCACCCAAATGAACTGGTAATGGTGGAAAACCAGAAGAGGTATAGATTCTTTGCAGTAGTGTAAGGGAGCCAGCTTGCAAGAGCCAATTTTTAGGTGTTCAGTAATTTTGCTAGCCAGCTGACTTCACATTGGTAGCTTGAAATCACCTATAGTGGGAGTATGTACACCAGAGAGATAATCAAGGCTCCTCCCCCGCCTCACCCCCGCATTATTTGGCATTCACCAGCACACCAATGCTGGTGATTCAGCCGGAGTCTGTTTGTTGCTGTTTCAAACACACCATAACTGTCCATGTTCAAGTGGATGTTGACTACTTCAAGATGGTAAACTTGGGAGGTCCTGTCAGTTCCTAACATTTATAAAACTTTTCTATTTCTACATTTGTTGTTACCTACTATGTGTCAGGCACCAGATCCAAAAAAAACAAAAACAAAAAAACCATCCTTTCCTGAAATGCTCCTGAGGCGGAGGAATGAGAAAGCACTCACAGTAAGACACTCCGGAGTGGGGAGGCCCGCACCCCAGCTATGGGGTCCCAGTCCGAGCCACTGGGCAGGGCCTTTAGACAGAGAGAATGGCATACGCAAAAGCACAGAGGCATGGGTGACAAGACAACTTTTTTCCCCTTTAATCCTCACTTGATATGTTTAAAGGGAGAGAGAGAGAGAGAGAGAGGCATTGATGTGAGAGAGAAACATTCATTGGTTGCCTTCTCTATGCATCCCAACCAGGGGTCAAACCTACAACCTAGGTATGTGCCCTGACTGGGGATCGAACCCACAATGTTTTGGTGTAGGAGAGGGTGCTCCAACCAACTGAGCCACCTGGTCATGGCTGATAAGACAGCTTTTTAAATTCCTCACTACGAAGTGGCTTTGAGGACGTTTTAGAGTTGTTCCATTACAGGTATCATTTATTCTAGCAAGGAAAAAAAGTGCATCCCTCATCCTGTCCTCTTCACCAGAATTTAGCACCAAATGCCCTTTGACTGTTTCTGAAACCCAAGTCCACGTTCAGTGGGTGGAATTTGCCATGTTCAGTCGGTGGAGCTGAGACCAGCTCCTCAGAACAAAGAGGGTTTCCAAAAGCCACGTGACAGCAACACCCTTGAAGCGTCTGAGCCTGAACTCCCAAGGGGACTACCCCAGGCTGCAGCAGGCACGCGAGTGTCCGGGGCCGTTCACATTTCCATCTCGTTGCTCATTTCCAGAGCATTACTCAGTGACACTGTCAGGGAACGAGGAGCACCAACTTTTTTCTCTTAAGACATGTCTACATTCTGCCTTGGAGAATGCCAGAATTTAAATTTCAAAAATGAAGGCCAAAAAAATCTAAAAGCATCCAGGAAGAAAAAAAGTTTACCTTCAAAGGAACCAAAGTCAAGGTGACCGGAGACTGCAGCATCAAACACTGTCAGACGGCAGAACTAGGTCATGAGTCCCATGCCAGCCACATCTTTGTCCACGGGCAGAGGTAACAGAATGTCATTCTTTCATTCACAGGAGTTCAGAAAATACACCACCCACACGCTGTTTTTGGAGAAAAATATATTTGAAAGCACATCAATGGTCTGGAAAGGAATTAAAATACAAAATTCAAAGATGGGAAAATGGTGGTATCATAAGAATTGAAAGTGAGCAGCAAAAATTGGATGTTAACTGTTTGTATGAAATTCTAGAACACGCAAAGCTAATCTACGGTGAAGGAAATCAGAACAGTTCTTGGTTCCAGAATGACAGGGATTCACTGGGAAAGGTTATAAGGAAACTTTTTTTCTTATGGAAACTTTTTAGAGTGATGGAAATGTCCTTTATCTTTTTTTTAAAGATTTTATTAATTACTTTTAGAGAGAGGGGAAGGGAGGGAGAGAAACACCAATGTACGAGAGATGCATTGATCGGTTGCCTCTCACACGGGCCCAACTGGGGGCCTGACCCACAACCCAGGCATGTGCCCTGACTGGGTATTGAAGCAGCAACCTTTTGATTTGCAGGCTGGCGCTCAGTCCACTGAGCCACACCAGCCAGGGTGGAAATGTTCTTCATCTTAAAAGGATTTGTGTTACACAGATGTGCATATTTATCAAAATTTGAATTGTACACTTAAGATCAGTATATTTCACTGTATATCTTTATATCTCAATTAAATAAATCAATATCTTAACATTGAGCCTCCTAATCTATGAATATAGTATAATATCTGTTTCTTCAAAGCCTCTTTAATTTCTTTCAGTAATGTTTTAGTTTTCAATGTACAGGTCTTGCACCTCTTTTATCAGGTTTATCACTATTTCATATTTTCATGCTATTGCAATTGGCATTATTTATTTTGATTTTCAATTTTTCATTGCTAATGAATAGAAATACAAGTTATTTTTTAATTATCTTTTACTGATTATGCTATTACAGTTGTCCCAACTTTTCCCCTTTTGCCCCCCTCCACCCAGCACCCCCACTCCCTCAGGCAACCCCCACACCTTTGCTCATGTCCATTGGTCATGTGAGTAAGTTCTTTGGCTCCTCTATTTCCCCTACTGTACTTTACATCTTCGTGGCTATTCTATAACTACCAATTTGTAGTTCTTAATCCCCTCACCTCTTCACCCATCCCCCACACCCTTCCCATCTGACAACCATCAAAACGCTCTCCGTATCCACGATTCTGTTTCTGTTTTTCCTCTTTGCTTAGTTTGTTTTTTTTAGATTCAGTTGTTGATAGATATGTACTTATTGCCATTTCATTGTTCACAGTTTTGATCTTCTTTTCTTAAATAAGTCCCTTTAACATTTCATACAATAATGGTTTGGTGAAATTCCGGCCAAGATGGAGATGTAGGTGGAAATGCTTTGCTTCCTCACACAACCAAAAGAAGGATAACCACCAATATAAAAACAAAAAACAACCAGAACTGCCAAAAAATCAAACTGCATGGAACTCTGACAACCAAGGAGACAAAGAAACATTCATCCAGACAGGCAGGAGGGGTGGAGACAAGCAGCGGGGCTCAGAGGACATAAGGCAAGACAGCGGACTGCATAGGAGAGGCGGCTGGTGGATTGGGTGGCCCCACATTCACATGTGGAAAAATGGGAGAAACACTAGGGGAGCAAGACAAACCTTGAAACCCAGGGTTTCAGCATGGGAAACTAAAGACTCAAAACCTCTGGCTGTAAAATTCTGTGGGAGTTTCGAAGGTGATGAAACTCCCAGTCTCACAGGAGAGTCCGTTGGAGAGGCCCACGGGGTCCTAGAATGTACACAAACCCTCCCACCCAGGAATTAGCACCTGAAAGGGCGGAATTTGCTTGTGGGTAGCAGGGGAAGTGATGGAAAGTGGGACGAGAGCTGAGCAAGGGGCATTATTCCCTCTCTGACACCTTCCCCACAGACAGTGCCACAATGCAGCAACCTGGGTTGCCCCACTCTGGTGAATACCTAAGGCTCTGCCCCTTACAACATAACAGCTGTGAGACAAAGAAATATGGCCCAAATGAAAGAACAGATCAAAGCCCCAAAAGTACAACTAAGTGATGAAAAAACAGCTAACCTATCAAATGTAGAATTCAAAACACTTATAATCAGGATGCTCACAGAAATGGTTGAGTATGGTTGCAAAATAGAGGAAAAAGTGAATGTTGTGCAAAGTGGAATAAAGAAAAATATACAGAGAACTAACAGTGATGGGAAGGAAACTGGGACTCAAATCAACAGTTTGGAGCAGAAAGAAGAAATAAACATTCAACCAGAATAGGATGAAGAAACAAGAATTCAAAAAAAAAAAATGAGGAGAGGCTTAGGAACCTCTGGGACAACTTTAAACATTCCAACATCTGAATCATAGGGGTGTCAGAAGGAGAAAAGGAAGAGCAAGAAATTGAAAGCTTATTTGAAAAAATAATGAAGGAAAACTTCCCCAATCTGGAGAAGGAAACAGACTTTCAGGAAGTTCAGGAAGCTCAGAGAGTCCCAAAGAAGTTGGAGCCAAAAAAGCACACACCAAGGCACATCATAATTACATTAGCCAAGATTAAAGATAAGGAGAAAATCCTAAAAGCAGTAAGGGAAAAGGAGAGAGTTACCTACAAAGGAGTTCCCATCAGATTGTCAGCTGATTTCTCAAAAGAAACCTTGCAGGTAAGAAGGAGCTGGGAAGAAGTACTCAAAGCCATGAAAGGCAAGGATCTACATCCAAGATTACTCTATCCAGCAAAGCTATCACTTAAATGGAAGGGCAGATAAAGTGCTTCCCAAATAAAGTAAACTTAAAGTTCATCATCACCAAGCTCTTATTATATGAAATGTTAAAGGGACTTATCTAAGAAATAGAAGAAGATCAAAAACTATGAATAACAAAATGACAATAAACTCACAACTATCAACTAGTGAACCTACAAAACAAAAACAAAAACTAAACAAACAACTAGAACAGGCATAGAATCACAGAAATGGGGATCATATGGAGGGTTATCAGTGGGGAGGGGGAGGGGAGAATAGGGGGAAAGGTACAGGGAATAAGAAGCATAATTGGTAGGTATAAAATAGACAAGGGGAGGCTAAGAATAGTACAGGAAATGGAGAAGCCAAAGAACTTAGATATACAACTCATGGACATGAATGGGGGGTGGGGGGGACACCAGAAGGTGGGGTGTGTGGGGTGGAGGGGGATAAAGGGGAGGGAAAAAATTGGGACAACTGTAATAGCATAATCAATAAAATATGCTTAAAAATAATAATGGTTTGGTGATGATGAACTCCTTTAGTTTTTCCTTGTCTGGGAAGCTCTTTATCTGCCCTTTGATTCTAAATGATATCTTTGCTGGGCAGAGCAATCTTGGGTATAGGTCTCCGCTTCTCATGATTTTAAATATGTCTTGCCAATCCCTTCTGGCTTACAAAGTTTCTTTTGAGAAATCAGTTGACAGTTTTATGGGGAACTACCTTGTAGATAACTAACTGCTTTTCTCTTGCTGCTTTTAAGATTCTCTCTTTATCTTTAACCTTTGGCATTTTAATTATGATGTGTCTTGGAATGGACCTCTTTGCATCCATTTTGTCTGGGATTCTCTGTGCTTCCTGGACTTGTATGTCTATTTTGTTCACAAAATTAGAGAAGTTTTCTTTCACTATTTTTTCAAATAGACTTCCAATTTCTTGCTCTTTCTCTTCTCCTTCTGGCACCCCTATGATTATGATGCAAATGTTGGACTGCTTGAAATTGTCCAGAGGCCACTTACACTATCCTTGTTTTATTGGATTCTTTATTCTTCTTGTTGTTTTGATTGGTTGGGGGGGTTGTTTATTTGTTTTTTATTTTGTTTTGTTTTGCTTCCTCATGTTCCAAATCATTGATTTGATTCTCAGCTTCATTCACTCTACTGTTATTCCCCTATAAATTGTTCTTTATTTCAGTTAATGTATCCTTTGTTTCTTACTGGATCTTTTGTATGCTGGTGAGGTCCTCACTGAGTTCCTTGAGTGTCCAAAACACTTGGGCAGTGTTTTTAGCTCTGCATCTCATAGATTTTTTATCTCCCTTTTGTTTAGTTCTTTTTCTGGAGTTTTGATCCATTCTTTCATCTGGGCCATATTTCTTTGTCTCCTCATTTTGGCAGCCTTCCTGTGTTTGTTTCTATGTATTAGGTGGAGCTGCTATGACTCCCTGTCTTTGTAACACGGCATAATGCAACAGTTTTCCTGCAGGGTCCAGTGGCACAGCCTTCCCTATCACCCAAGGTGGGTACTCGAGGTGCACCTTCCATGTGAGTTGTGTACACTCTCCTCTTGTAATTGAGATTTGATTGCTGTTGGCAGGTAATTGGGTGGATTTACCCAGGCTGGTCAGCTACAAGGACCACTGACCACCCACCTCCACTCACCATGGATGATCAGCTATGTAGGGGCAGGGTACTGATGTTCTGATGTGATCTGTAGTTTTCCACTGGGTGCACAGGCTCTGGGGTTTCCAGGGTGGTGCAGACTAAGGTCAGCCCCTACCTGTGTTCTACCCAGGGCCACCCTGCATGAACTACGAAGCAATCTGCAGATGGCTGCTACTTGTGCTGGGCTCGGTGGTTCCCAGGTGAAGCCAAGCTATGAAACTAGGCTGGCTGCTGTTAGTGCTGGGCCTGGGGGCACTTAGTAAGAGGTACAGGTGCTGGTGGAGGCCCACTGAGACCAGCTGTTGAGAGAATTTAGGAACTTGTGAAGCATGAGCCAAGACCAGCCATTCATATGGAAAATCTGCCTGCCAGCTCTATGGTTCTCTGGGGGGAAAGGTACAGTGGCTTTTGCCCACCTTTCCGTCTGAGAGAAAGCTGTCCCCCAGCTCTCACCTTGATGCCAGACACTTCAGTTCCTCCCCATACACCACTGGTGCCTTTGAAGTTGCTACCCTGGTGCTGGAGCTCAGAGTCAGAGTGAGTCCATGTGCAGGTTCTTTGAGAGGAACTCCTGCATTTCTTCCACGGACTCAAGCCCCACTGGTGTTTGCAGCCAGAAGTTATGGGGACTTACCTTCCTGGCACTGGACCTCTGGGCTGGGAGCCTGACATAGGACTGGGACTCCTTGCTCCCAAGATAGTCCTCCCAAATTTTTATCCACCACATGTGGGTGTGGGACCAGCCCATTCTGTGTCTCCACTTTTCTGCCCCCTCTACCAATCTGGATGGATGTAGTTTCTTTAACTCCACAGTTGTCAGACTTCCATTCAACTCAACATCTGACAGTTCTGAGTGATGGTTCTTCTATAATTTAGTTGTAATTTTGATGTGGTTGAGTGAAGAGGCGAGCTGTGTTTACCTATGCCTCCACCTTGACTGAAGTCCACAATTGATTTTTATATATTGATCTTGTATCCTGCAATCCTGTTGCACACACTATTAGTTCTAATACTTTTTTTGGAGAGTCCACCAAATTTTTGACATAGATAAATGTCATCTATGAATAAGACAGTTTTACTTCTTCCCTACCGAATACCTTTTATTTGTTTTTCTTATTGCATTGACTGGAACCTCAGTATAATACTGGATGAGTGATGAAAGTGGACATCCAAGCCCTGGCTGGTGTGGCTCACTGGACTGAGCACCGGCCTGTGAACCAAAGGGTCACTGGTTCGATTCCCAGTCAGGGCACATGCCTGGGTTGCAGGCCAGGTCCCCAGCTGGGGGCATGCGAGAGGCAACCACACATTGGTGTTTTTCTCCCTCCCTTCTCCTCACTCTAAAAATAAAATAAATTCTTCAAATATATATATAAAAAAGAAAGTGGACATTCTTGCCTCACAGCCAATCTTAGTGAAAAAGCATTTCATATTTCACCAATAGGTATGCTACTAGCTGTAGGGTTCTCGTAGATGCTCTTTTTGGGGGGCAGATGATACTCAATTCTATTTCTAGTTTGCTGACAGATTTTATCAAAATTGAATGTGGGATTTGTGTCAAGTAAATAGTTGAGGAAATGCAAATAAAATGCTGATGAGATACCATTGCACAGCTACTAGAACGGCTAAAATATAAGACTAACCATACCAAGTATTGGTGAAAATGTGAAGCAATTGGAATTCTTATTCAGTACTGGTGGGCATGTGGTACAACCACTTTGGAAAACGGTACGACAGTTTCTTTAAAAGTTAAGCACTGGTTGGTGTAGCGCAGTGGATTGAGCGTGGGCCTGCAAACCAAAGGGTCACTGGTTCAATCCCCAGTCAGGGCACATGCCTGGGTTGCAGGCCAGGTCCCCAGTAGGGGCTGCACGAGAGGCAACCACATGTTGATGTATCTTTCCCTGTCTCCCTCCCTTTTCCTCTCCCTAAAAAATAAATTAAATAAAATCTTTTTTAAAAGGTGAAGAAGGTATTTAGCCAGATGAAATGAAAGCACAAGTCCACACAAAAGCTTGTACACGAAGGTTCACAGTTGCTTTATTCGTCACATCCGAACACTGGAAACAACCCAGATGCTCATCAACAGGCGAAGGGTGAACAACTGAGCAATATTCACACCACACCCCACTACTGACACCCGGAATGATGTGAATGGACCTCAGAATAATTATGCTGAGTGAAAGCAGTAAGACAAAAAATAATATATACTGTATGAGTCATTTATATAAAATTATTGAAAATTCAATCAAGTCTGCACAGACAGAAAGCAGATCAGCGGCTGCCTGTGGGTGAGGGTGGGGTGTCAGGGCGAGGCAGGAGGAGGGGGCATGAAGAAGCTTTCTCGGGTGACGGCTATGTCCGCTGTGGTCATGGTAATGGTTTCATGGGTGTATAAAAATATCAAAACTTATCAAATTGTACACTTTACATGCCATTATTGCATGCCAGTTATATCCCAATAAAGCTGTTCAGAAATGGAATAAAATAATGTTAGGACAATGTTGGTGCAAATTGTTACTAAAAGAACATATTCATAATATTACAAAATAGCGCAGTAGTGATGCTCTGAGCACACCTTCCTCACAGCACGTCATTGCCACACACACAGACACACACACAGACACACACACAGACACAGCCAGCAATCACTAGTGGGGCGCGGGAGAGTCCCAAAATAAAAGCAGCTAAAGTTTCATTATTACGTAGGATAAAAGAAGTTGGGGTTATTCTTGATTTTGATATTTACAGAATATCAGGGCTTTTTTAAGTAAGGAGGAGCTTCCAGCCCAGCAGCAGTGGCTCTGGTTAGCCACCGGGGCCCCCCATTTTAAAAGTCGTCAGTGCCAACCCATCAAAGACTGGGGGACAGGCCGCTGGCTTCCCAGGTCACATCCTGTGACCCTTCCACACTCCCAGAGGCAGGAACCAGGTCAGCGCCCTCTCCAAGGGCACATGAGACCCAGCAGCCCTACCTCCCCTCTCTGCTGCATCCCTGCCTCCTCCATGTGCTAACAGTGCAGTCAGTGACCACCCAGAAATGCCACTCCTGAGGACGTCCCTGAAGGAAAGGAAATCACTCTCTCAAAGACACAGCTGCACCCAGTTTCTCTCCCTCTCTTTCTCCCTCCCTTCCCCTCTCTAAAAATAAAAAAATAAAATATTTTAAAAATATATGGTACATTTTACATATATACGGACACATATATACATAAAAAATACACTGGAATATTATTCAGCCAAAATAAAGGAGGAAACCGCCTTTTGCTACAACATGGATGGACCTGAGGGCATTTAAGCCCAAGCAGAGTGGAGACGGCCAGGACCGGGGGTGGGGACGAGGAGACATCAGTCAAAGGTGCAAACTTCCAGCTATCTATGAGACGGCTAAGTCCCGGGGTCGGATGCACAGCACGGTCACTATACTTAGCAATACTATAGCATGTGGTTGGAAGTTGCCAAGAGAGTAGATCTTAAATGTTTTTACCACCAAAAAATATATATATTTTTTTATACAAAAAAATATTTTTTTGTATAAAAATATCAAAACTTATCAAATTGGACACTTTATGTACACCATATATGTGTGTGTATGGCGATTACGTGCAATGATGAAGGTGTTAACTAACCTTACTTTGTGGTAATCATTTTGCAGTATATACACACAAATCAAACCATGTTATACACCTTGAAATTATACCTATTATCTGTCAGTTGTATCTCAGTAAAGGCGGGAGGAAAACCAGTCAGTGACCTCTCAGTCCGATACCACACTGTAGGTTTACATCCGTCCTGAGCATCGAGTCTCTTCGCGGGCGGGGAGGGATGGGCTGCTTTCGAAACCGGGGAGGTGGCCCTGCATCCCCTCACACTGCTGGACGCAGGGCTTCCGGGCAAGGGCTCTGGCGGCAGATGCGCTGGCCCCGGGGCTGGCTCTGCAGTCGCTCCTTGCCCACAGGTGGACCCGCGGGGTCCTCGGATCAGATGGGAATAAACCCCGACCCCTGTATGAAGGGCTTTTTCATAGAACCTAGCAAATAGCAATCCTGAAAATACAGTTTTTGTTGTTATTATTATTAAAATTATCATTGAAGTGATGGCTGTTAAACCAGCACCTGAGAGCTCTAAATTTGGTCAATACTTTTTCTTTTATTCTTTCTTTCCCCCATTACTTATACAAGCTCTTCCCGAGGCTGCAGTATTTAAAATACAGAACACGAAGGCTGGTCAGGGTAGGCACTCAGTAGTCATTGCTCACCCCCTGCTGTCACTGCCCTTGCTGGGGGACAGGCACGGGGGACAGGCACTGGGGACACGGAGACGAACAGGGCTCAGGCTCATTCCCCAAAGAGCTCCCCATCGAGGGGAGAGGGAGAGGTGCACCCCAAGGTGCCAGGGAACCTGAGGTCGGTGCCACAGAGAATGTCTGTGGGGCTCTGAGGGAAGGAAGCCGGGATTCCACGGCCCTGGGTCTGGCATGCCCTGTGAGCGCCCCTGAGAGGACCCCCAAAGGGCCAGTGCTCCACCTTGCAAAGGGCCCCACCTCACCCCCTGCAGCCTTTAGACCAGTCCTGGCTCCAGCGGCAGGGGAGCAGAGGGCCCAGGCCCTGGAGCTGGGACAGAGCCACCTGGTGGGGAGCGAGGAAACAGGCACTGTGTGGAAAGGTCACCTGCTGGCTTCCAGGTGGTTTCTGGAGCCCTGTCTCACGCTGCATTCCATTGCAGCCATTTTCTGAGCACCCACTGTAGGCCAACACAGCTCTGGAAGCCAGGGACACACCACGAGAGAGACATGGCCCCAGCTGTCAGAGAGCTGTTTGCCTTCCAGTGAGAACCCTGGAAGGAGACGCAGGCAGGGCAGGTTAACAGAGCCTGGTGACCAATCAGCCCCAGCACTCAGGCCGGAGGGGAGCCCGCAGTGACTGTTGAGCTCTTGGGCCTGGCTACCTGAAACAGCCAGGGAGCTCGGACCAGGAACAGGTGATCTACAGGGAGGTGTAGAGTTCAGTTTGGGTCACATTGAGGCTGACGCAATTTCTTCGGTTGCCTCCTCATCAGTGAGAACCAACAGAATTTGTGGGAGGAAAACAAACCCCGGGCCAGAGTGGGATATGCGGGCCAGGCCTGAGGGCGGCAGGGAGCCACGGACTCTGCACTGTCCCCACAGGCTCGGGGCAGAGGGCACCCGGTCAGGGGTCGGGAGCCCGTACTCCGGTCTGGGCGCTGACACTCACTCCCCCCACCCCGGGCAAGCTGTTGCACCTTCCGAGCTCTTGGCATCTGCTAAATGCAGATGACAAAGCTCTCCTTGCCTATTTCACAGAGTGGCTTTGAAGAATCTGGAAGAAATTTACAAATTGTATAAGGCTCTCTAAATAACAGGAGCCCAGTCCAAGGTCCTCCATGGGAAAGCTGAGGCTTATAGTGATGTTTCCTGCCTGGAGCCCCTCCATGGTGACTGAGAGCCACTGACGTCTGGCGCCTCTGCCCCTCTGTCACACCTCTGCCCCCCGGGTACCGGCTGCACTGAGCCTCCCTTGGAGGCCATCCCAGAAGATGAGACCCTAAGGCCCCAAGCCTGTCTCCAACACAAACAGAACTGCTGCCTGCATGGCTCAGGCGCAATAGGGCACTGCGCCTTCACTTTATGTGAACCTCAGGCCAAGGTCACCTCTGCAGGACACGTCCCAGCCCAGGTGGAGGGCAGCGCAGGAACCTGGAGACACCCGGACCACCCAGGGCCCCTGAGCCCCACCCGGGCTGGGCGGCAACTGGGAAACAAGAGATGTCCGGTTTTCAGCATGTGCTCTGGAGAGATTTATTAATGCCCCCATTCGTGCCAAGAACCAGGGGCTAAAAGCATCCTGCTGGGGAAGCAAGGCCGCCGGCAGGCTGACAGGCCAGACACCCACGGGGAAGGTGATGTTTCTGCCTCAAGCATAGCCCTTTGCCCTTTAAGTCCCCTGCTATGAGGCAGAGCAGTCCAGTCCATAGAGAAATGAGGGCTTAGAGGTTTCTTGACTTGTCTGACATCTGCCGGCCCCTCAGAAACCTGGACCTAGACTCTCTGAGTGCTCCCCACCTTGGCCAGTATCAGCAACCACGAGTCAGGCAGAGTCGTCCCTCCCCATCCTCACCCCTGCAGGTTCTGGCGCTCCCAGAACCTGACAACTACAGTCTGGCGCGGACAAACTGGACCAGGTCCTCCAGCTGCTCCTCCAGGTGCTGCTCGTCTCCGTGGTTCTCAAAGACCCAGTCGAAGTCCCCAAAGTTGTCGAGGCCACATTCTGACTCACCATCATCCACCCCTGTGGAGGAGGCATGGTGGGGTCAAGCCCGCTCCCTCAGGATAACCAGGCATTGCGCATGCACACAGAGGCCCCAGGTGGAGCGGCCCTCTCTTCTGCCCCTCTGGAGCCAAGCCCCACCCACCCAGAGGAGGGTACATGCAGACCTCCTGAAACACCCCGGGAGCCGGTTCAGTAGCCTGCAGTCACCTGAGCCCTCAGAGGGTTCTGCGCCTAAATTCTTCACTTGTCACTTCCTACAGAGTAGGGACTGGGTCATCTGAAATCACAGACAATGCAATAGGGCAGTGGGTCCCCAACCCTTTAGGCACCAGAGACCGGTTTCGTGGAAGACAATTTTTCCACAGACAGTGGGTAATGCGAGTGAAGCCTCACCGTAGCCCGCTGCTCGGCTCCCACTGTGGGGCCCAGTTCCTCACAGGCCACGGACCGGTACCAGTCCGAGGCCCGGGCACTGGGGACCCCTGCAATAGGGCACTGCGCCTTCACTTTATGTGAAGCTCAGTATGTTGCTTGCTTTCTGTCCCTAAATCTCGGATTCAATCCTCTCGGGAGGCAGCATCTGCCTCCTCATCTGACAATGAGAAGGGTGATACCAGCATCACCCGGTGGGTTTGATGTGTCTATAAAATGAGCTTCAAAGCACTCAGCACAGGCCCAGCCTGTGGAGAGCACCAAGGACACAAGCAGCCGTCAGGAGGGGTCGGACCCGTTGGATCTGAACTCTCCCAAGCCACAGTGAACTAGGGCGGGAGGCGGCCTGCGCTCTGCCTCTGAATTGCCACAGAGCAGGTCCCGGGCTTGCACCACTAAGGCTGCCTAGTATAGCTTCTTCTCGCCCGGCCCACTCTTACTCAAGCAGCAGTCAGTTGTCAGGCCTGCCTCTGACCCACTATCAGCCCCCACAGGCCAGGGGTGGGTCCCAGATGGACCTCCGGGAGTCCACTGGCCTAGGAAGGACAGCCCAGGTCAGGATATAACGCCGAAATCATGGGGAACCTCTACTCCTCTCCACCCACCCCCTGCCACAGGACACCTGCCCCTACCCCACACCACATTCTAACCTGGGGACACTTGGGAGTCTCAGATTCCCTTTTCTAATCCCTCAATCATCCCCCCACAGCCTACCAGGGAGAGAGCGGGTGGCCCAGTATAAAAGTGGGGTGCACCAAGCTTTGGGACAACGGCTGTGACCAGCTCACCTGGCGTGAACACCCAGCCCCGCTGCTGTCGGCTCTGCTCCAAGGCCACCACGCGCACTGTCTGCGTCACAGCCCCGTACATCTCCCGGAACCACTGGATATCAGACAGCCGCCGTGTGTCACTCACCAGCTGCAGGGCAGGAACAGACAGGTGACCAGGAGGACGTGGTGCAGGGGGCAGCAGGGCAGGGCACTGAGGGGAAGGCGGAAAGAGGGGAAGACTGGCCCCACTCCGAATAAACGGGAGCACAAGGCTGGCGGGAGCACTACAGAACTCAGACGAGTGCCCTCCTCCCCCATTACCCCCCTACCAGCTGGGACAGACGCCCCCGCTGCCCTCCAGGCAGCCCTCCCTGGTTGCTGCCGCCCACAGCCCACTCTGCCACACTCTCTCTGTCACAGACACACGTGGGTCCGCTGGGCATGCTGGTCATCGCTGTGCTAAAGAAAGGGCCTCAGGCTTTGAAATCAGTTCAGCCAGTTTGACATACTCATTTTACAAATGAACAAACTGGACCAGAAACAAAGATACAGTCCCTGTTCCAACCCAGCACCGATTAAATCACAAATGTGACTTGTCAGCCCCTGCCCTCAGCCTCTCAAGGGCTTCTCGTCATTCTAATAAAGACCAAAGTCCTCACCCCAGCTCACAAGGCCAGGTGTTGTGACATCTGGCACCCATTTCACGCCATCCTCCCCTCATTCATCCCATGGCGGCCAACCAACCTCCCTGGTGTTTCTCAGACTCGCCAACTAGGTCCCGTCCTCAGGGCCTTTGCCCGCCTACTCCCTCTGCCTGGAATCGCAAGGCTGGCTCCCTCACTGCACGGAAGTCTCTGCCCAAACGTCGCCTCCTCAGAGAGGCTTTCCCTGCCACCCTGTGCCCTCCCTGGCCCCCTTGATTCTGGTCTGCTACTTATTTTCCTCTAAGCACTAAGTACTCTTAAAAGCATCACCATTTATTTGTTTGTTTGTATGTATGCTTATTGTCTGTCTGTATGCCCTACCGAGAGTCAGCTCCATGGAGGAAAGGACTTTGTCTCATTCACTGCTGTGTCCCTGGCCCCTAGTGCACTGTTCCGTGAATGAATGACTCAGTAAGTACTACGGCAAGTACCTACTGCATGCCAGGCACTGGGGGTAGGGTGGTGAGCAAAACAGAGCTGGTGCTTGCCCTCTCAGAGCTTCTAGTTTTGTGGGAGACAGACACTAAGAAGGCAGCTTCACTAACAACCACGTAATCACGGGGCATGGAAACAAGCATCTCCACCTCACCGCTGCCAAAATTGAGCTCCTGATTTTCTTCCCAAACCTGTTCCTCCCACACCTTTCCTGTCTCAGAAAATGACAACTCCATTTGTCCAGCTGCTCAGAACAAAATCCTTGGCACCGTCTTCTGTCCCCACACTCCACAGCTAACACACCAGTAAATCCTACCGGTTCGACCTTTAAAATCTACGCAGGATCAACTGCTTCCCTCTCCTCTCTCAGCACCACAGGCTGGGCCGTGGCCACTGTGCCTGTCTGCGGAGGGACCCTCTGCCTGGCTCTCGGTCTCCACCCTCGCCCTTCCCCCAGCAGCCAGGTGAGCCTTTGACCCTTAGATCACATCATGCCCCCTCTCTGCCCAAAACCCTCCACTGAGTCGCCATCTCACACAAACATCCAGGCTCTTCCAAGGAACCTGCATGACCCGACCTCGCCTGCCGCTCGCCCCTCACCCACAAATATGTGTTTGTCTCACTCCTTTACCTCCTTCGGATCCTGCTCAGATGTCACCATATCGGAGAGGCCTTCTTCCACCCTTAACGAAGCAGCGACCCAGCCTTCCTCATGCCCCTGGCCTGTTTTATTTTGCCCCTTATTATTTATCTCCAGCAGATTCTATATTACGTTAGGACCTACCTGCCTCTACCCCCAGCTACAGTGTAAGCTCCCGAGGGCAGGGCTTCACCATACGTTTGCACTAATGCATCCCCAAGCCACCTGGAACCAGGCTTCATCCAGGAGACAATGACAAAATGAACGTGGACAAAAAGGGTAAGGTACTGTGGGAGCGCCTGGCAGGGAGCACCAGCGAAGACCTGGGTATCAGGGAAGGCTTCCCTGCGGAGGTGCCATGGAAGCTGAGCTAGAGCTAGCCGGATGAAGAGGGAAAGAAAGGGCAGTCCAGGCAGGCAGAAGAACATGTGCAAAGGCCGATTCCAGAAGGAACTCAACTTATTTGCAGAACAAGAAAAGGCCAATGTAGCTACAGCTTAAAGAGTAAAGAGGCTGCCCTGGCTGGTGCGGCTCACTGGATTGAGTGCCGGCCTGTGAACCAAAGGGTTGCCAGTTCGATTCCCAGTCAGGGCACATGTCTGGGTTGCGGGCCAGATCCCCAGTAGGGGGCGTGCAAGAGGCAACCACAGAGTAATGTTTCTCTCCCTCTCTTTCTCCCTCCCTTCCCCTCTGTCTAAAAATAAATAAAATTTGCCCTGGCTGGTGTAGCTCAGTGGATTGAGTGCGGGCTGTGAACCAAAGCATCGCAGGTTTGATTCCCAGTCAGGGCACGTGGCTGGGCTGTAGGCCATGGCCCCCAGCAACTGCACATTGATGTTTTTCTCTCTCTCTCTCCCTCCCTTCCCTCTCTAAAAATAAATAAATAAAATCTTTAAAAAAAAAACCTATGCTTTAAAAAAATAATAAATAAAAATAAATAAAATCTTTAAAAACAAATTTTTTTAAGAGTAAGGAGATTAAGCCAGATCTTTCAAGGCCCAAAATTCATGTGAAGGATTTTGGTTTTGTTCATTCCAACAGTGAAATAAAAGAGTGACATGATTTGGTTTGTTTTTAAAAGGCCACTCTGGCTGCTCTGTGATGAATGACTTAAATGGGACAAAAGCTGACGCCAGGACCAGCGTGGAGCTATATGGTTGTCTGGAGGAGGTGGGGGGTCGGTTTGGGCCATGGGAGACGGCAGTGGAAACCGAGAAATGGGCACATCTGAGATTTACTTGGGGAGAGACCAAGGCCGGAGAAACGGGCTTTCCTTAACGCAGCCCTGCAGCACTTACCCAGACGGGCTGGGAGACGCCCTCCACGACCTTCCTGCAGAAGAAGCCCGGGTCAGCCTGGCGCTTCTCCTCTCCCCAGCGGATCATGTCCCTCCGATAGGCCTCCTTGTAGGCGCTGGCGTCCAGGAGTCTCTGGAAGTCCAATCCATGCTCCTGCCCAAAGCACATCACGTCTATGCCCCAGCCTCTCGACCTCAACGGCCTCTCCCAAAACAGAGGAGGGGCCATCCCTTCTCTCACCTGCCCTCCCCTGAGACAATGCAAGGGCCAACAGGGTGTCCACCAGGACAGAGGCCTGCAAGGGAACCAGCTCTGGGAACAAGGAAATCCCAATCATGGACAGAAGAGAGGTCTTGGGTTAATTTTTGCACTTTTTTTAATGTGCAATGTGGTTGTGTGTTTGTTTGTTATTTGTTTTGGCAACAGTTTTGCCTTCCCAATTATGTCTGAGTTAAACTAATCCTGAAATTATATAGTTTGCACCCCCTGGGCCCAGGCTTGGCCTTCAGCTACAGTTGGAAATAGGAAAACACTGTATTCCATATCCCCTCGCTGCCCACTCCAGCATGCTTGCCGACCCAAAGCCCAGGAGACACGGCTTCCCTGACTCTCTCCTTTCCCTGTTACCCCCACACTCACCCCCAACCCCTGGCACCACTGCTGAAACAGCACCACTTCCCTTGGCTCCAGGAGCTCCTGGGGCCTCCCACACTCGGAGGACCCCTGAAGAAGAAGGCACTGCCCTGACCCCCTGCGGAGCTGCTTCCAGACCAACCTCCCTTTCTCCAGGGACACTGACAACTGGGAGGGGTCCATCCAGAGAGCCCCAGGACAAGAAGGGCCTGAAAAACACCACACAGTGCAGGTTCTAGCTCTCCACTAACTCCCAGTAGCAAGGCCTCTAGCCTCGGACACTGTTTCTTCTCTGGCAAACTGAGGCACCAAGAACTGGCCAGTTAACCACTTCTACCTGCACCTCCGGCTCCCAGGTGATGCCAGAAGCCGCCTCTTCTTGTAAACTGGTTCAACTGCTCTTTGCGGCAGGGGAAGAGTGGCCGCTAGGAGCATTATGGTCTCCTTGTCAGTTTTATTTCCCACTGTGATTTACATCAATGCATCAACGTTTAGTCTTGTTCATGTGTTTAAATGAGAATGGGGTGGAGTAGTGCTGGACCTCCAGACCAAGGGGCATGCTGGCCTATCAGAGTCTCTTACTGAGTTTTCACAAATGCAAATTCTCGCCCCTTCAACCCCACTCCACTCCCCAATCTGACTTGAGCCATAATCGGAGAACTTCGGAAGCAGACTGTGGTTTTCAAACTCTGCCTCAGCACCCTGGGCTGCTTCGGCGGTGCCTGGATCCCACCAGGGAAGACTGCATGCCCCCCAATCAGAGTCACTCCTAGTCTGTCTACTGAATATGAGGAACTTTGCATCCAAAGGTCCCCATTTAGAAAAAAAGAAAAAAAAGGGGGGAAAGTGAAAACTACTGACCTTGTGGTCCCTGGGGTCCCCCAGGCTGTAGTTCTAATGTGGGGCCTGTTTAACTGGGGGAGATGCCTTGATGGTACAGGAGGATGCTTCCCGTGAGATACGGAAAAGGGGAGAAATCTCTCTCGTGTGGCCCCAGAAGGCCACACTCAGTCTAAACGACCCAGGGGCCACGAGCACAGACGCCTGGAAGGGTGTACCTAGAAGTCAAGGACAAAAATGCAGGCCACTGTGGGGCTCTTCCTTGTGTGGGAGGCTCACCCTTCACATTTTCTAAGTCTAAGGTTCTAAGAGTTCCTGTTTGTTTTTTCAATCCTATGTTAACAATCCTGTTTATTTTTTTCTAAAATCCACGTGGCTCAAAATTCAAAAAATACACAGTCACTTACAAAAATCCCTTTCCCAGCCCTGCCCCCAGCCCATGGAGGCCGCCAGTGGTATAGCCTCTCATCTGTCCTCCCCAGCGCCAGCACCCGGAGCTCCAGAACAGTGTTTAACACGATGCAGGCACCCCATAAATGTCTGCCGGACAGCCCAATATGCGGGCAGATATTCTTACATTTCCCCCCATCTTTGTGCAACATTCTCTATACACTGTTCCAAATCTTATTTATTTATTTTTTTTCACTTAATAATACACCTTGACAATTCATGCAACTGAGTTGCTCAGGAGAGAGTCCCGGGCCGAGGCCAGCCAGTTGCAGCCACATCAGGCCACCACTCTCCACTTTCTGGGTAAGACCGAGGTGCAGACCTTGCTAATCCCATGGGACCAGGGCTGCCGACTGGCCTCCACGGCCTTCCCTGGACAGCCTTTCTTGCAAACGCCCTGAGGGGGTGGCCTCGCCCTCAGCAAGGCCACAGGGAATGAAGCGCAAGTTGAAAATGCCCCCACGAAGTCCACCCACAGAAAACCAAGAACTGGCCACTACCCTGCCAACAGTGGTCACAGGGACCCCACTAGTGACTCAAACAACAGCCACAGCCACCAAACACAGGGAGCTGGCTCCTTCCAACCCACCAGGTGTCACAGAGAGCCACCACCTACCTGAGCGTACTGCTCCTTGAGCGGGCTGGAGAGCCGGAGGATAGCACAGACGTGGGCTCCGAGCCTGCGGGCGGGGAGACCCCAACCCCGTCAGCCCAGCCTCGGGAGCGCCCAGAGGCCTGGGCTGAGGTCCCACTTCTGCTCCCAGCATCTTTCTAACTGTGTCAGGTCTCAATGCCCCGGCCCTATTTTCTCATCTGTAAAACGAGATACCAGTTGCTATTCTGTCTCCCACAGGGTCATTAGGAAACTTAAATGAATGTGAAAGAGCCCTAAAACTAACAGGTAAAACAAATGAAATTACAGTGACAATGTGGTATTCTGGCTAGACTGGGTGACTGTCAGACCCCTGAACTAGCTGTCTCTCAGCAGGGGTATCCCAGTCTCAACTGACGTGGTCACTGCAACACCAGTTTACTCATTCAGCTCAGTTTACTCGGCCAGCCGTGTCCTGTACAGTGCTGTGTGCTCACGCATTCATTCAGGCGCTGACATAGCGAGACAGGTGTACTCATTTCCATGTCTCAGATGAGGAAACTGAGGTTGAGTGAGTGAGAACTGACTCACCCAAAGGAACGCTGATAGTAATGAAGCCAGTGTTGTTAAAATGAAACTAAAAGCTAACATTTAGCCCCTGCACCTTTATGAGGTGTCAAAAATTGTTCTAAGCCCTTCACATGCATTATTTCATTTAATCCTTACAGCCAACCTATTATTATCCTATTATTATTTGTGGGCCCACAAATGACAAAACTGAGTCACAGAATGGATAAGAAACTTATACAAGACCACAAACTAGTAAGTGGTGAGTCAGGATCTGAATCCCGGCAGTCTAATTCCAGAGCCTGTGCATCTGACAACTATTTAACTTCTGTGTTTGCAGGTAAGGAGAAATGCAACTTAGGAACAGGTGGTGGACACTTGATGGTGAAAGATTCAGGCAGGGACCTCTGCCCTGGGCTCTCCCACAACTGCTTAGAACCCTTGCTGTGCCAAATAGCACCCTCCAGGTGCCCCCACCACTGGTCTTCAAGAGGAGGAGGCCCTGCCCTGCTTTCTCCCTGACCCCGATGCTCCCCCAGCCCATGACTCCACAAAAATGCTCTCACACAGAACATCTTGCTTTGAGAGAAAGGTATTATTTGGGGGACAGTGAGATAGAACAGAAAGAACCCATTTCTTGGAGCAAGTTTAAAGTTTAATTTGAGTCCTGGATCTGACAATGACTTCATGACCTGGCAAGTTTGGGTTTTGTTTTGCTTTGCTTTACTTTTCAGAGTCTCAGTCTTTCATCTGTGAAATGGGGATACTGACTAACACTGCCACACAGTACCTAACAAAGAGGTTTGGAGGATTAAATGAGATAATACATACACACAGTGCCTGGCACATAATGAAGCCTCCATAAACTCCAGTTATTAAGCGGTGTGCTGGGCAAGGATTTGTCTTTGGAGTATGACACAGTTGGGGTGTGGTCTTGGGCAAATCCTTCATCCGTGACTCAGTTTCCTCATCTGTAACGGTTACCTGCAACATTGGTCCGTGGATTAAGAATGGTGTGTAAAAAGTGACTTGGTAGTGATTGTTATTAAGGCTTCTTGACAAGAGAGACCTACAGTGTACAGTCTTTGGAGAGGTGGCCACTTGGTAATTTGAGGTGGGCGCTTATGCCCCCCACAACTTCCCACAGCTCAGTGCTCCTCCCATCAGTAACCCAAGGACCCCTACTCCACAACTCACTCCATCACACCCTAACACACCCCTTTGTGTCACGTTGCACGGCATTTCCCCTCCCCTCTTCCCTATCTTCCCCTCTTCCTCCCGCCTCTCCGACACCTGCTCTGCAGCGCCTCGGTCACGAAGTCCTTCCCGGATTTCCTCTTCCCGCTGAACAGCAGCACCAGCCGAGGGCTTCCTCCCAGCGGGGCCATGGGGGCCCCCACGCTTAGCGATCCTGAAGAGGACGCTACTCCCAACCCTTGAATCGGGCCACCGGCGCGAAATGGATGCGGCCACTAGGAGGAGCGGCAACGGAAAGGGCTTCCGCACGCATCTTCTCCACAGCTGTAAAGAGAGGACTGCCAGCTCTCTTACGACTTCGGAACATTTCAATTAACATCCAAACTAATTAAATACGGAAGCAAAGAAGGCTAGTTCCCAGGGCGGCCTTCTCCGCTGCAGAAACTCCCCTCCCAGCGCTCATTTAGAATAGTCCGGCCCCGCCCGAACCCTGACGTCACAGTCCCGCCTTCGCAGCTGACAGGCGGGGCGGGGACTGGGTGCGACTATTTTCCTCCTGAGGAAGTGACGTGAGCGACATCAATAATACAGGTTAAAAGGCTGATATTACCTAGTTTTTCCTGGATCCCGGTCTCAGCCCGAAGTTCAGGGGCAGATGTAAGTGGTCGTGATCTGTCCCCTCCCTGAATTCCCAGTTCCGCCCCAGCCCACTGCAGCGGGCAGCCAGTCCCAGCTGAGTGGGGAGACTTGACTTTAGCCATGACTCGCTCTCTGGTATTTCTCTGAGCTTGTCAAAACAGAGCCCGTGACCCGTTACCGCCTGCACTTGAGGAGCTGTCAAGTCATGAAGTCATGCAAAGAGAAAAAGTGAGGTGTGGAGGCCTGTTTGAGAGACCGTTAATCCCCTGAATACTGAAAACGTGGCACGGAAGCTCAGGAAAGAGTGGTCAGTGGTCATATGCAAAAAGGACTGGCTTCAGGAAGGTCTTTGTCTTTTTTAAGCAGCTGTGAAAGCATGCATTCATCAATGCACTTAGAAGGCAGCGTAGAGTGGGGTTTAACTCCAGCTTTGACACTTGGCAGGAACGCCACAGTC
The DNA here is from genome assembly GCA_004024845.1 of Tonatia bakeri. Lineage (NCBI taxonomy): Eukaryota > Metazoa > Chordata > Mammalia > Chiroptera > Phyllostomidae > Tonatia > Tonatia bakeri. Next base: position 30,578 of record PVIA01007195.1, read on the forward strand.
AGCAAGTCACGCTGAGTTCATCATTGAGAATGCCCACCTCGCAGCGTTAAGGGAATGCGAAAAATATGTTAAAATACTTGGTTAATTCTCAAATATCACCCAAATGTCGAGTTGTGGTTTATTCTCAGCACTTCGTGACTTTAGAGTTTATAATTCAACCCAGGATCAGATTTTCCAGCTCACCTTCCAAATATTTATTTGGGACTCCACTGAAGCCTGAATCGCACCCATGCCAGCAGAAACGAACAGGACGACCTGCTCTCACACGCCTGCTTCCCTGAGGCTCCACGAGGAAGGACTCAGAACTCCCCTCAGAGTCTCTGTGCCTACATGAGCAAAAGCACACCCTGCCCCTTCCTCTGCCCACTGGAATGGAGCCCCCGGGAATTCCCAGTCAGTGATCAGAAATATCACTTCTCAGAAGTTTCACTCTTCTCCCTGACTCAGCTGAACCTCTGAACCTCACTGTCCCCCACTGTCCTCTCAAGTGGAGCTTTTCATTTTCTCCCAGCTCTCACAGTTCAGCAGACACTCTGTGTCTGGCTGGGGCCTTCCTCCCTCCCTCCAGATTGTTATTCCCTGACCTCTTGGAAAATTCTGGCTCCTTTAAAGCTCATATACCACCTGGCTGACCCACCCTTTCTCCCCTCCTCAACATTCACAACCACCAATCTTGAGACTCACCGTCGTTTACTGAGGCTTGGTCACTGGCTCCTGGCCATTCCACCCTGTCATCAGTGGCAGTGACTTCCCTACCTGCACGGTCAGCCCATCCAACACTCTGACCATTCAGTGCCTTGGCCTCAGGTGACCAAAGACTTTTTTGTCCTCTCCTTCTCAGATACTAGCTCCCATGGACACACACAGGGCCTTGTCATCCCCAGAAGCCATTCAACCTGCAAGGTCACTTTCTCAAATACTGCCTAGAGCAGTGTTTCCTTCCCAGGGCACCACTGGCCCATGAAACTCTACGTTATATAACACCTGCCCTCCTTCCTTCCACAGCCAAAGGGAACATCAAATGAGTGAAGATGTGTGAGAAGCCTTTGTAAGCTGTACAGGGCTGCACAGATGTGAGGTACTGTTCTGGGGCAGACTGCTGGTCTGAAAGTTGGGGTGTGACTGAGGGTGAGGCAGGAAAGTGGAGAGCAGCAGGATTGTCTGATGGGAGCAGAAACAACCTGGGAAGGGGTGGCCTGGGTACTGTGGAGCTGAGATCAGAAGCCAGAGGTGCCAGACACCCTTGCATGGTGGAAGGCCCAGAGACGATGCTTATGAAAGCCAGTGCTGGCTTCGGACAATGGAGAAGTGCGCCCAGAAGTGAGACACACGATCACCCTAAGAATCACCTCTCCCTGCAGGGACAGCCCATTTAAAGAGAGGTTTTCCTCTCTAACCCAGAGGACAGCCTGGAAGTCAAATCTAGACATTCGTAGGGAGCCTGCTCACTGTGTTAACACAGCCAGGAGAGACTGTGCCTGCAGGGGACCAGTTCCTGCAGCTCTGCAGAATCTGGAGAAGCTGGGCCTTGTCACTGCCCCTCCAGCCCTGCCAGGCAGAAGGAGGGGCGTCCCTCCTGAGCAGAGGGGGTCCCAAGGTCCACCTTTCCAAGGCAAGCCTGTCCCATAGTGGAACCAGATGTCATCCTGGCTCATAACACCACTGACTACCCTTGCTTCAGCCCCATGCCTCTGGTTACAATGTATCTTCCCATGGTCGTCATCCAGCTGAGCCAGTGTGCCCTCTACCAGTGTTTTTAAGTGTAAATTGGCTTGTGAACCAGTGTCATGTGTAGGTGACCACTGCTTCTGGGCCAATGGAGCCTGGCAGCTGAGGGACAGAAGAGGGTGAGGGTTGTGAGGAAGCAGGACAACAGGGGAGGAGAAGAGGAGTAATCTGAGTCGTTGGGGAGCTGATGGGAAAGAATCCTATTCATTCTTGTACTCGTTCAACATGCATTTAAATGTCCAAAATGTGCCAGGTACTGCTAGAGACACAACGGTAAACAAAACAGAGCCTGCTCTTAGAGAAGACTCATCCTCATGAAAGACAGGCAATTACAAGGCAGCTAAAAAGTAGATCATGTGAGAATTCATCCCAAAACTGAAGAGAGAAAATGATATAAATTAACACCTGCAGGACGCTGTGGTATAAGCTATAAACGGCTGTAACTATGCATCCACCTGTTGTTCCCTCTCCCTGAAACAGCCTTCCCTTCTTTTGTCTGTGAAAAGCTCCAATTTGTACATTAACACCTGGCTTGTCTCACCTCCTCCAGTGCACCTTCCCTGACTCCCCACCCGTGGGACTGAGTTATCCGTTTTATATGCTCCTAACACACCCTGTATACAGACCAAAAACTTTAACTAGTGCACTCATGGTGGTGGATACATTTACATCTGGAAAAGGATAAGTGGACAAAGATTTTTTAAAAAACAAAGATTCAGACTTCCAGCCAAGATGGAGGGGTGGGTAAATACTCTGTGCCTCCTTGCACAACCAAAATAAGAACAACAATTTAGAAACAAAAAACAACCAGAACTGACAGAAAATTGAACTGCATGGAAGTCTGACAACCAAGGAGTTAAAGTAGACACATTCATCCAGACCAGTGGGAGGGGTGGGGTTAGCTGGAGAGGGGTCGCAGCAAAGCAGCAGCTGGTGGGCCCTGGGCGCACAGGTGGCAAGCTGGTGGACCCATCGAGACAGCAGATTGTGGAGGGGTGCGGTACACAAGGTGCTGGCAGACTGGGCGGGCCCATATTCGAGCACAGATAAACCAGGAGAAACTGGGGAGCAAGACAGACTGCACAACCTGGGGTCCCAGCCCTGGGAAATAAAGCCTTGAAACACCAATTGAAAACACCTGTGGGGGTTGAGGTGCCAGGAGAGATTCCCAGCCTCGTGGGAGAGTGCCTTGAAGAGACCCACAGGGTCCTAGAATGTACACAAGCCCACGTACATGGGAATCAGCACCAGAAAGGCCCAGTTTGCTTGAGGGAAGTGGCAGAAGGGACTGAAATCCAGCAGAGAGAGGAGCAAGCGCCATTGTTCCCTCTTGGACCCCGCCCCCACATACAGGGTCACAACCCAGTTACGTGGGTTACCCTGCCCTGGTGAACACATAAGGCTCCGCCCCTCATAGATAACAGGCTCATAGAGACAAAAAAAATGTCCCAAATGAAAGAACAGATCAAAGCTCCATAAAAAAATACAACTAAGCTACAAAGAGATAGCCAACCTATCAGATGCACAGTTCAAAACACTGGTAATCAGGATGCTCACAGAATTGGTTGAATTTGGTCGCCAATTAGATGAAAAAATGAAGGCTATGCTAAGTGAAATAAAGAAAAGTGTACAGGGAACCAATAGTGATGGGAAGGAAACTGGAACTCAGATTAATAGAGTGGACCAGAAGAAAGAAAGAAACATCCAATCAGAAAAGAACGAAGAAACAAGAATTCAAAAAAATGAGGAGAGGCTTAGGAACCTCCAAGACATCTTTAAATGATCCAACATCTGAATTATAAGGGTACCAGAAGGGGAAGAGGAAAAACAAGTGGAAAAGTTATTTGAACAAACAATAAAGGAGAACTTCCCCAGTCTGGCAAAGGAAATAGACTTTCAGGAAGTCCAGGAAGCTCGGAGAGTCCCAAAGAAGGTGGACCCAAGGAGGAACACACCAAGATATATCATCATTACATTAGCCAAGATTAAAATGAAGGAGAGAATCCTAGAAGCAGCAAGAGATAAGGAAACAGTTACCTACAAAGGAGTTCCCATCAGACTGTCAGTTGATTTCTCAAAAGAGACCTTGCAGGCAAGAAGGGGCTGGCAAGAAGTATTCCAAGTCATGAAAGGCAAGGGCCTACATCCAAGATTGCTCTATCCAGCAAAGCTTTCATTTAGAACTGAAGGACAGATAAAGTGCTTCTCAGATAAGGTCAAGTTAAAGGAGTTCATCATCATCAAGCCCTTATTTTATGAAATGTTAAAGGGACTTATTTAAGAAAAAGAAGATAAAAAACATGTACAGTAAAATGACAGCAAACTCACAATTATTAACAACCACACCTAAAATAAAAACAAACTAAGCAAACAACTAGAACAGGAAAGAACCACAGAAATGGAGAACACATGGAGCATTAGCAACAGGGGAGTGGGAGGAGGGGGAGGGGAAGAACACAGAATAAGTAGCATAGACGGTAGGTACAAAATAGGGGGAGGGCAAGAATAATATGGGAAATGTAGAAGCTAAAGAACTTATGACACATGGACATGAACTAAAGGGGGGAATGTGGGTGGGAGGGGGTGGCAGGGTGGAGGGGAGTGAAGGGGAGGAAATGGCACAACTGTAATAGCATAATCAATAAAACATATTTAAAAAAAACAAAGATTCATGATTTAGAGTAATATTTTTGTTTTCCTGTTAGATTATTTTGTAGTGAATGTAAACCTTGGAGCTGGGGAACTAACCCCACTTCAAATACTATTAAAGAATGATTTATTGATTTCATTTTACTGTGGTTTTTTTTATCCTCACCCAAGGACATGCTTATTGATCTTGGAGAGATGGAAAAGGGAGGACAGAGAGAGGGAGGGAAACATCAGTTGGTTGCCTCTCACATGTGCCCCAACCAGGGATCGGGGATCAAACCCACCACCTAGGCATGTGCCCTGACCAGGAATCAAACCCATAACCTTTTGGTTTACGGGCTGATGTTCCAACCAACTGAGCCACACCAGCCAGGGCTCATTTTACTGTTTTGTTTTTGTTTTTAACAATATTAGTGATAAAGGTTGGTGTTTATTTTTTAAAGGAAATTGAGAGACTTGTGTCAAAGTCAGAAGCTATAAGTTGAGAAGCCAGGTAGTGCATCTCCAAAGCTAGGGGTTTCTGCAGGCACGGTGGCCTCCCGGACCTGCAGGCCCTGCCTGGCAGCCAGGCGGTCACTCCTTCCCCACAGGCCTCTTGGCAACACGGGACTCAACACTGCTGGAAAGCCTGTGAAGAGGTACCTGCCCAGGGCCAGGCTCACAGTGAGGGCTTCATCAATGACTGATAGATAAATGAATGAGCGAAGGAGTGGGGACTCCAGAGAGAGCTGGGAGGCCAGGACTTCACTCCTGGGGCTAAAAGGGCCCTTTGTGTAATCCTCAAAGCTGAGGCCTCATAATGCCACACCCAGCTGCTCAGTTTCCTGGGGCAGCTGCTGGAAACTCTTTCACTCCTCACCCATCCTTCAGGGACAACAGGAAAAGGAAACTTGTGTAGCAAGCAGCTCCTGCAGACCTCACCTGGGAGCCTGAATGCCCAGCGTGCAGAGCCGGAGAGAGGAGGAGAGGGGAGGAGGAGGAACGGGGGACCCTCAGTCAGGAGTCCGCAGCTGTGGGCCTCGGGCTCCACTCTGTCCCTAGCTTTGTGACCTTGGACAAGTCACTTCCCTCTTTGGACCTCAGTTTCCACCTCTGAACAACAGAAGAAGTGGGTGTAATGCGCATGCAGTCCTCCTATGGCTGGCCTTCTCATACCCACAAGCTGGGGCCCGTAAGGTGGCAGCTGGTGGCCAGAGAGGAACTGCCTCCAGGGCCAGGTACTCGGGTCGCTGACGTGGGGTACACACAGGCCCAGGGAGGAGGGGTCAGCTAGAGACACACAGGTGAGAGCTTAGATGTTGCTTTCAAACTCCAGGTCAGCTGACGGGGAAGGAAGGGGACGAACGGCAGTGCCGGACATTCTAAATGCCCACTGAGGTCCTAAGGGCTGCCTGGAGACCGGTCTTCCTATACTGCCACTGTCCAGCTCTGATGGGACCTTAAGCAAGTCACCTCATCTCTCTATCTCAGTTTCTTCATGTCCAAAATAGAGATAGTTATGGTCTACCTTCTTTGAGGTCTACTTCTCAGGGAGGGAGAAGGTATAGTAATCGCCCGAAAGGTTCGCAGCCTGAGCAGATGAGTGAGTCGCCTGTTTCTCTGCGGGCCCATGCCTTGGTTTCCGTACTGGTCCCTCCCCTCCCCAGCCAGCTGCGTGGGCAAGGGCCCGAGGCCGAATGCCAGACGAGCGGGTCTGTCTGGCCCATGGGTAGTTGGCCTACCATGGTGGGGCTTGTAACATTTTCTTCTCCACCGCTCCCAGGTTTCCGCCTCTCCTGCCACAGTCCCATGACCGGTCCCTTTGACTTTGGACAGGGTCACTCCCCTCTGCTGGATGCCTCCCCTCCGGCTTAGTCAAGGGAAGTATCCGATGCTGGTAAGAGTGTCTCCAAAGGGCCCCGCCCTGGAGAGGAATTGGGGCCGTGATGAGACATGCAGCAGCTGTGTGGAGCAGAGAGGTGATCGGCTGGGAGGGTGGCTGTATCCCGTCCCTTATCCTGTACATCAGGCCCAGCAGCTTCCCCCCACCTACCGTCTGTCTGCACAAGCAGTTCGGCCTTTCCTCCTTTCCCAGCATTCCAGGAGGGTGTAGTCATCCCCCTGTCCTGAGCTGGGAGCTGAATGTGTCCTGGACTCCTCCCTCTCCTCCTGTCCTGGTGCCGCCCAAGGCCAGTCCATTCTGATTCACTGATCTAAATCAGGCCCCTGTCATCTCCCGCCTGGGCCTCTTGTGGCCACCTCCTTGACTACCTCCAGATTCGCGTCTCTCCACTCCGCCCCTCTGACCGCCAGCTATAGCACACCCACGTGTGTCTCAAACGCCTCCAGTGGCACTCCCCCACTCCCCACTTCCTACAGGAACGCTCCCCCTTAGACTTGCAGGAGAGTCCTGTGGGGGATTTGCTCCCTTGAGAACATGAACTTAACCCTCTGGCCACACCTTTGCCCAGACTGAAATCTCCTTCTCCAGCACAAATCCTATCATCTCTTCAGATCCAACTCAAAGGTCACCACCTCCTTCCTCTTCAGTTCCTTGGCTGATGCCTACCTGATGCTCACTATTGGGAAAGTACTGTTAAAACTCTGCTTCTTGTTAAACTCACCCACTCAGCCTCAGGGACAAGATTGGGGTCTAGCCCTGAAAGGTGTGGCTCAGTGGGTTGGGCATTCTCCCACAAACAGAAAGGTCCCTGATTTGATTCCGAGTCGGCACACGCCTGGGTTGTGGGCCAGGTCCCCAGCTGGGGGTGCACGAAATGCAACTGGTCGATGTTTCTCTCACACATCGATGTTTCTCTCCCTCTCTTCTCCTCTCTCCAAAATAAGTATTCCTTAAAAAAAAGAGCTGGGGCCCCACGGCACTTTGTGTTGGGACTTGAATGCCAGTGTCTTTTCCCCACCAGCTGCTGCTGCTGCGGGTTTGAGAGCCCTCTGCTCTCACAGTAGTTCGCAGAGGCTCCCTCTTCCCCCTTAGAGCCTAATTCAAAATAACTACTATTTTTAACAGTACTCTACAGTCTGAAAAACCCTTTCATTTATTTGCCAGTGACTTATTTTGTCCTCACAACGACCTATGAAGGGCTGCCGTTTCCACTTTAATGATGGGAATGCAAGGAGGGGCACCTTGCCCAAGGCTCTAGGTAGGCCCCCAAGTGGTGCGGCCCCAACCCTGGGTTTTCTGATCTCAAAGCCTGCCCAGGCCGAAGGTCTAGTTAGAAGTGAGCTGGGCCGGGCCTCCCTCTGGCCCGGAGTGATTAACAGGTGACTGGGAAAAGGGCCCGTTTTTTTCCCCTAATGGGCGGGGATTGCCACAGAGATGGGCAGCACCCTTAGGGGAGAGCCCACAAGGGGAGGGGGAAGGAACTCGGACAAGCAACAGGAACTGGGGAAAAGGGGCTTCTGAAGCTCAGAAGGCTGAGTGGTGAAATGGGGCGAGGGGCCTGCTGGGCTCTGGCAATAGCGCCCCACCCTGCCCTGCAGAGTCCTTGCCAGACCTCTGTGAGCATGTGAAGTGTGAAGGGATTGGGGACGTCTGTGTCCCAGAACAAGGCCGAAAGAGATGTCGCCACATCAGGGCGGCCCTGGAAGGTTCTCATGGCAACAGCTAGGCAGTCCAGCATCTGTCCTTGGTCCCAGTTGGGGTGGGAGAACAAGGAGATACCGAGGAGCAGTTGTCAAGAGGAACACGCGCCTCTGACCCTCAAGGGGATTATGGGAGTGGTACAGGCTTGAAGGTGACCCACCACCAGATTTCAGCCACCTCCCCACCCATCACCTTGGGATGGGTGGGAATGGGAGCGGTGGGCAAAGCCTGGGTCCTGGAGGACCTGGGGGACCGACAGAGACGGAGAGCCTGCAGGAGTTAAGGGCTGGGGGGAGGACATGGTGCGAGAAAGCTGAGCCAAGGGTTATGGGTAAAGGCAGCTCAAGGAAAGGGGGTTTGGCTAAAGAATGAGGGAGGGAGAGACGGCAGATTGGGGGATGGCGGGGAAGTGAGGGTTGGGAACTAGTCAAAGGAAGCAGAACTTTTCCATTTAAGAGGGAAGGCACAAGAGGGCCGCTCCCTACTCCCATGATTCCCCCGAGGCACCCAGAGCTGAGCTCTAAGCTGGGGAATTCCCAGAGCAAAGAGCAGAAAACCATGGGCTCAAAGTACCGAGCTCTTACACTGCAAGGGCCCAGGCAAGCCCTGAGAGGCCAAGCAGGTCTCCCACAGGCTTCCTGTTCCCCGGCCCGGGCGCGAGCAGTCCTCAAGCTCTGAGGGAAAGGAGGGGAGCCATCGCCCAGCCCCAGCCTCCCTTGTTCCACCTCCACACACTGGCCCTGAGTCAGGAGCACATCCTGTGGTCTGGGACCTGGGCCCTGTCTTGGCCAGTGCTAATGTGGCTGCATGGATATGACGGAGAGGGGGGCCAAATGACCTATGATGGGCACAAGGATTACCCGCCAGGGCATCCCGGAGACAGGGTCACCAGAGTGGCCCACGTCCTCACTGTCCTGGCCCTCCCCAATATACCCCTTGGGTTCCTGGCTCTTTTCCCCCCTGACCTGATTCAGCAGTTTGAGAAACCTGCAGCTCAGCATAGCTACTTCCTGAGTGGGAAAGGAAGAGGGGGTGCTTGGGGGAACTTCCTAGCCCGAGAGTCCGTTATGCAAACGAAGGAAACGGCGAGAAATGGAACTGAGAAGCCCCAAGTGGCCAAAATGAAAGTCAACAAACACCCCCTGGGAACGGTGAGGCCAGGCTGCGGCCCCTCCCCTAAGCCCAGGCCGCTTTCCCCAGACACAGAACCCCGCCTGCCTTCTAGTCTGAATCCCTCTCCCCGACATCGGAGTCTACCGTCAACATTCGTTCTGAACAACAGGAACAGCATAAGCTGGCTTCCTCAGGAGGGACGACAGTCCACAGAACTGGGATGCCAGCTCCACACTCTGGCCCCCCACCGACCTGCACTTGCTTCTCCCAGCCCCTCTCCAGAAACAGCGCAGTCCTCCCCTACAGCACCCCCAGCCCAGCACTGCCTCTCTGCCCAGGAGGGCGTTTTCCATCAGGTCTCACTGCTCTCCGCCTCACTGTAGAAAGCGAGTGCACCGCACACTGTAGAAATGTTTGCTGAATGTGTGGTCCTTGTTGCATCCCCAGCCAGCCCTGCCTCTGCCCCACACCGCCCCGCAGCTGAATTAAATGAGCTGATACACTCATAGCCCTTTAACAGAGAGGGGCACACTGTGAAGCCTCAGTGTTACATAAGCACTTGCTACCCACTGTAGCCCCTTCTGCATGGAGCCTGCAGGCCTCTCCCCTGCACTAGTAACACTTCTGACCTAGCCTGCAGTCACACCTCATCCTGCCCCCTAGGGGATTCCCAGGGTATCAAGAAGCCCCTCAGGATGGACTTCCTAAAGCATAGCCTAATGGAGACTGGGTCTTCTTGGAAAAGCTCACCCATGAACAGGTCGAGGTCAGTGGGGTGGGGTCAGAGATCTGGGGCACTAAGTAGTGGGGGAGCCAAGGTCTGGAGTAAATGTGGGGCCAGGGCGCCACCTAGTGGCTCCCTCACCTCCCCAACCCAGAAGCCTCATGATGGGAGGCAGTAGAAAGGGTTCTCCCCTCCCTCAAGGGTGAAATAACTTCTGAGTGCCAAAGTTTGGACAAACATTTTGCTTACATTGCTTTATTTAATGTCTCCCCAAGCCCTTCAATCCCCTTTTATGAGGATAAGAAACACAAGGTTCCTGGAAATTAACTTGCCCAAGATTACTCAGCCTGGATTTGAGCCCAGGGCTCGGATGCCAAAACCCACACTCGTTTTCTACATCTTGCAAGGGTGCAGGCAAGTCCGCTGTAAGTGAATGGAGTGTTCCAGCCCCTGTAAGCAGATGAGGTGTTCCAGCCCAGAGAGCCCGAACTGTCGGGAGGGCGGAGAGGGGTGCCAGTGCCTAGGAGGTGGTGGAAGAGTGTATCCCTGCCCTTCGAAACCACCCCAGGTGACAGACCGGCCAGCATCACAGCTCCAAGAGCTCTTTACTGGGGTCTGAGTTCACAGTTCCAACAGGGAGGTGAGGCCAAGTGAGAAGCCAGTGTAAGAAAGGGACTTCACCCCCTGCGGATAGCTGCTTCCAACTCTAATAAAACCCCAGGGAAAGCCCCGATTCTTGGCCTCCAGCCAGCAACTCTCGAACCCCAGAGGGCACGGGTCAGGGGCTGGGGACCGGGGCCCACTCTGGGGCAGCACACACGAGAGGCGGGAAGCTCTTTGGTTTCAGAATCAGAATGTCACCCCCCACACCAGCCCATTTCATCTCCCCAGAAAACAAGCTTCTCCCCCGTCCCCTTTCACATTCGGCATGACATAATCAGACGGCCAAGGGGCCCACCCAGGGCCCTGGACACGCGTGTACATTTCCGCAGACAGCAAGGCAGGCCCAGCTACGGCCTTTTTCTAGAGAAAGTGGCATCAGTGCAGGGCTGGGTGATTTCACTCTCCTCTGTGAAGGACAGTCAAGGGCACCAACCAAGCCTGGAGAGATGGCAGTTTTCAGCAGTCCCCAGGGATCACAGAACAGCAGGCCTCAGCCCCTGCGGTGGGGGCTGCGCTCCTCCCTGGGCCCCACGACTCTGGGGCTCCGCCAGTGTTTGTCTTTCTTCCCGGACCTGTGGGGAGGGAGGGGGGGAAGAGGCCTTTAGAGAATAATGCCACGTGCTAAAGAAGGGTTCCCTGAGGAGAAGGGGCCCTGTTTCTCTTAAGGTGGCCAATCACATTGAGGGCCAGACCTAGTCTCCCAGAATGAAGGCCCCCGCTGGGGAGGCAGGAAGGTGGAAGCAACCTCCCTTGCACCCGGGGCCAAGCGGATGTAAGCAGGTCAGGACAACCGGGGAAGAAAAATCCCCCGGCCCAAAGGGGACCGCCTTCTGCCTTTTGCCTTTCGGGGGCGAGAAGAAGAGGTGGGCAGCTTCCTGCCCTCAAAGACAGGAACGTATCTGGCTTACAAGAAACCCCGAAGGGACTAATAGTGGAGACAAGGACCCATACTGAAAGGCCCTGGACTCAGGACCCTTGCTCCTTCACACACAGCCCCCACCTCTCACCTTCTCCTCTGTCCCACCAGACCCAGCGCCCCCACAGCTGCCCACCTCTTCTTCAGTGCTTTGTCTCCAAAGAAGTGGCTGAAGATGAAGTCCTCAAAGTCATCCACCTCATCGTCATCACCTGTCTGTCTCGCCGCCACCTCCTCTAGGCTGTCCTCCAAGGCATCCACAAAGTCCCGAAAGTGGAGGCGGTCATGGCGGAAGATGCCATCCTCACCAAAGTAAGCTGGCGAGAGGGGTAGCTCCTCGGTCAGTTGCCCGGCCCAGGGCAGCCGAGCCAGGTATGTCCTCAGCAGAGAGGCCATCTCCTGCTGCCGCACTGGGGCTAGCTCAACGCCAAACAAGGCCAGACCCTCCTGTCGGGCACACTCGTGCACGCCCGAGCAGCCCTGGGGTGCCCGGTACTTGTGTGTCGACAGCTCTGCCCAGAATGGCTGGGGGTCATGTCTGTCTTTAGCCCCTTCCTTCCACTGAGGGTGCTTCTGCTTTTCTCCAGAAGAGTGGAAGCTCCCACTTTTCCTGGGGGGCTCCTTGGGACCCTGTCGCTTACGATCCTTCTTGCCTGACTCCTCTGCCCTTGGCTTGCCCTCCTTCCATCTCCCTGCCAGCTGCACGTCCTCCTCACCCCTCCAGCTCTTCTTCCTTTCCCAGCCAGGTTCCTCCTTTTTATGCTTCCAGTGCCCAGCCTGCCGGTCCTGCTGCCCATCCCGCCACTTTTCCTTTCCACTCCCTTCTCTGGAACCCTGGAAGCGGGGCTCCTGACGCCAGGCTTCTGAGGCATTGGCAGGGACCCCAATGTCCTGGCCCCAGTTCCCCAGGCCCTGCAGCTTCTGGGCCAGCCTGTGGCCCAGCTCAGCAAGGCCAGGGTGAGCCGAGTCCCCTTGGCCTGCATCCCTCAAGCTCTGCTCCAGGTCCTGCTGCACAGATCCCAGGAGCCGCCGCTGCCTCTCCAACTCTTGCCTTAATGCTTGGGCCTCAGCCTCCAGCTGTTCTTTCTGCTCTAGGAAGCCTGTGCCCTGCCCCCAAGGGCCTTGCTCCTTGGAGACCTTGCCACCTTGCGGGCCTCTGCCCCAGCTAAGGCACACCCCATCTGTCCCCCGGACGCAGTCAGCCTCTAGCCCCTGGAGGCGGGCCCGCAGCTGCTGCAGCTCGGACTCCAGGGCCCTCTGGAAGGCCTTGCCCTGCTGCAGGGCCCCTCGGAGCTGGGCATTTTCCTCTTCTAGCCCTTTGGGCTGGTGCATCAGGCTCCGAAGCTCTTCCTTCTGGGCCTGGAATGGTGTGGAGATGGAGGGTACCACAGGAGGGTATTTTCAGGATGAGTCCAGTGCCTTCTACCCCAATTCTATTCCAGTATAGTGGGCAGGTGGCCCAAGGCCCTTTTATGGCTTGGGACACTCAGAGGATTTGGTTCTAGCCTCCCTCCACCATATGCAACCTGCACCAGATCCTGGAGTCCCCAAATTCAATCACAGGCCCCAGCTTCTATGTCCACATATAAGCACACACTTCGATTCACCTAAGGATAGCCAACATGTGGCTCTCATTGCCTAGTTTCCATCGCCTGTGCCCAGAACAGACATTACTAATCAATCACAGTCCTCTTTTCCCATTGAGCCTTGGCATGTTCTTCAAATCCTCCACCCAATGCTCTAAGCAGACCATACCAATCAATCAGAGGTGGCATGCCACATGAAACAGGTATGCCAGCCCTGGCCTAATCTTTAGCATGAGAAATACGAGCAGAGAACTAGGAAGATGACCTCATTAGAGTGGAAAACGGACAGGGTTAAGGTATATGGGTAAACAGGGGCAATTTCTTTTTGAGGGAGGACAGTGGGACAGACACTTGACCGAAGGAGGGCTGTCCTAGCCCACTGCTTCCTGCTTGCGCCTACCTGAAGCTGGGCCTGCAGCAGGCGGATATCCTGGTTCTCCTTGGCCAGCTTGTCCAGCAGAAGGGCCATGTTCTGCAGGCTGGGGACGCTGTCCAGGGGCGCTGAGGCCTGCAGCTGTTGCCTCAGTCCATCCTGAGGGCAAAGGAGCCAATTACCCTACCCTGACCCACAGCCCAGGCAGCCCTGAACACCCCCAGCCAGGCCGGCACACTGAGAGCCACGCTCACACAAACCTGCCCCTCCCCCACAGCATCCAGCGTCTCGGAGTCCACTGCGGCATCTGGGAAGGCCTGCAGCTCCGCTTCCTCTGCAGGCCCTGCGGGAGAGTGAAGTCCTGAAACTGAGCCCAAGACACCCAGAATCCACTCCTCCCACACAGGCATAGGGTCGCTGTCCTGCCCTGGACACACACACAGGGTCACTGTCCTGCCCTGGACCCACCCCTGACTGAGAGGTCCAGCCAGCTAAAGAGCCAAGGGTTGCTCTGAACAGCTGACAAGGCACAACTGAGCAATAAATGTATGGCCCCTGGCATCCCTATTTCTGACCCAAATTGCTGCCCCCATTGGCCTCCCTCAGGCTGGGAGGGGATAGACACCAACAAGCCAGGGCCCTCCCCACTCACCGCTCTCCCACTCTGAGAGGCCACCTGAGGATGGAGACAGAGCAGCCCGGTGAGACCTCAGAGGAGGGTGTGGGGCAGGGGGACAGGAAGGGCCAGGCTAGAGGCTCAGGGCCCCAGGAGGGGAGGCGCCACTCACCGGAGAAGAGGAGGATCCCCAGGCCCAGCAGAACCAGGGCCCCGAGGAGGCACATGTTGAGGGAGAGGCCCAGCTCCCCGCTTACACCCTGGCCTCTGGCCTCGTCCTCCACACCCAGGGGCAACGAAGACTGAGGAGCACTGGGCTCCCAGCCCCGCCGTCTCCGCAGACCCTCCACATCCACATCGGTGTCATCCTCGCTGCTGGTGCAGTGGGCCTCCTCCCTGATCCATGCTGGAGAAGGGATGGGGACAAGGCAGTGAGTCAACTGCAGAGGTGGGACATGGGAAGAGGGGAATGTGGGGGAAGGCACAGGGAGGCCCCCAGCCCTGATCACAGAGAGGGGCCTGTCTGCATGAGCATCAGTGACCACCCCTGCCCAGTCTGGAGATGGGAGACTGGTCCTTTCAGTCTGCAAACTACAAGGGCAGCTTCATCCTAAAAGCACCCTCCTTCCTCCCATCACCTCCTACAGGATGCCTCCCATCAAGCTCCTATAGCTACCACCATCCTCCCAGGTCAGTGCTAACTCTGGCCACTCCTGTTCAGTCCCTCTCTGGCTCCACCTGGTCCTAAAGGTGGTGGTCTCCTGACACTACTTCTGTTCTCTGCTCTTCTCACTGCACACACCGTCTCTGCTCCACTGCCGACGGCCCCCTAGAGCAGAGGAATCTGCCCTGCCTGACCTGACCTCCCTAGAGGTCCGGGTCCAGACGTCTGCCTGCGCACCAGTCACACCTACCTGGATACCCCTCGGGGACCAAACACTCAACACACTGCCCTCCAAACTGGTTCTCTTCTGGTGTCGCCCCAGTTTGGGGAAAGGCACACTGCGACCATCTAGCCAACTTGCCTTCACATCACATCCAGACAGATCAACACCTGAACATCCTGACGTCCCATGCCTTGTCTGTGCCCTGGTTCAGGTCTGTGTGGGCTTTGCCTGACCACTTCAGTGGCCCCTAAATGGCCCGAGGCCCTGGCCTCTCCCTCCACCCTGTCACCTTCAACACAGATGAGTTCATACGCTCCTCTGCTGCAAACCTCAGATGCAGCCTCCTCAGCACAGGACAGGCGGCCCCCAGCCCTTGTCCGACACTGCAGCCTGGGCCCGGCCATCCTCTTCCTCCCGCCCGCCTACCGAAAATCCTGCTCTTTGCTCCAGGCTCCACCCAAACGTCACCTCCATTGTCAACCTTCCCCAACCACCCCTGCCTCCTTTCCCCTCAACCTCCCTCAACCTGTCCCCTGACTGAGCCACCCTCCCCCCTCCCCCCCGCCGTGGGAGCAGCTTAATTATACGTCCCTTTGCCTAGGCCACGAACCACCCGCTCCCTTTCCTCCTGCATGCAAAGAGCTAATGTGTGGTAAGGACTCAGGAGACGAGAGTGGAATCTAGAGACAAGAAAAGAGGAGACCCCATGGCAAGGAGGAAAGCTGGACCTGGGCACTGCCACTTTTCATCTGTGTGACCTCAGTCAAGTCACCCAACCTCTCTTAGCCTCAGGGGGAGGGGGTGAGGACGCCCTGATACAATTTAAGGAAGCACCAAGCTACTAAGTCCTGGCGCCTGGCCCGGGGCTATGCTCAGCAGTGACGGCTACTCCCGCTAACATACCTTCTGGAAGAACAGTGCCAGAGGGGGATGAGGAGGACTCTCACCGGCTCTGGGGGATGAGGGCAGACTCTGTGCTGAGCTCTGATCCTCCAGGTCCTGTGTCTCCCGTCCCAGCTCTGCCACTGCCGGGGTCTCCTCCAAGTCTCCCTGGGCCGCTGCGTCTCCTGAGCCAGGGCACTCCACACCATGACCGTCACCTTCCAGCGCGCCCTGATTTAGACACAGCTGTGAGCAGCTCCCTGCCCTCCCCACTTCCTTCCCCTTCCTCAGCGAAGGTCCTCACCTTGGCCTCGGTCTCCTCTGGCAGAATGGGACCAGACTGGGAGCTTTCGCTCTGGCAGAGGGTCTCTGCAGTGAAAGAAAAGGCCCAGGGAAAACACCACAGCCCCCCAACTCCACTTCCTACACAGCCCTCTTGCTGCTGCAGGCCTCAGCTGATTGGCAGAGGCAGGAAAAAGCCAGGATGGAATGAGGGGAGAATATCTTAAACCGAGATTAACGTGGGAAATAAGACTAACCAGCTTCCCTTTCCCTGATGAAGCTGGAACCCTAGAACATGGAAGAGACATGGTTGCACCCCACCCTCAGCAAGGGCCTTTTACCTTCTCCATCCAAGGTCCCAGCTAGTTCTTCACCATCTGCCTTGGAGGAGCTCCAAGGGGCCTGGGGAGCTCTCCGAGGTTCTGGGTCCACCCCGGACTGGGGGCCCAGGGTCTCAACAGGCAGGCTCTGGGGGAAGGGGAACAAGCAGGAGCTGCTCCAGAGGAAGGACAACAGGACCAACCAGGGTCCCTAGGACCAGCTACGCTGCTCAGGGACCCCAGCCCACACGTCACAGAAACACAGCACACTGAGTAGCGAGCTGACCCAAAGCGAGGCGGAGTGAGGGGTCCGCCGGCACTGCAGCGTTACAGCTCGATCGTGTCTGGCCCTTCCTACCCTCACCTGCCGCTCTGAGGAACCTTCAGAGGCTCAGTCTGCTCAACAAAGAAGCACCACTGGACCAAGGTGCTGGACACCAAACAAACCTGCCCCCCACCCAGAAGCTGGGTGCACAGAGCCTGGGTCTCCCCCCACTCCAAGATCGTCAGCATTCCCTCCCTCTCCACAAATGGCCAGTTACTGGTTGCAAGGTGGGAGGATGGCAAGAGAAACGAGTCCCCTGGGTGCCCAAGGGTCACAGTCAGGTCCTCCACAGGCTTCCCTGCAACTGCCCTCAAACAGCTGGCACGCCCACTTCACTTACATCTTCTAAGCTCTTCTGGCTCTTCCCACTCCCCACCTTACAGCCCTCTCCCAGTCGCCACTTACAGAAGCCTGGCCCGCCGCGCCCGCCCTCACCTCGCCTGTGCACCATGGTGCTGCGAGCCTGGCTGTCCGGCTCAGCCTCTTCTCTCCATGTGCATTCCTTCTCAGCAGGCCCGTCGCCTGCTTACCCTGCCCATGGCTCCCACCACCCTCCAAGAATAATTCCTGGCCTTAGAATGTTTCTTGGCAATTTTGAAATCACTTTTTTCTCATGGCCACCTCTACAAGGCAAGAATCACAGCCCACCCTTTTCACAGGGGAAGACAGCAAGGCACAATGCACAACCGTCCGCAAAGGCACCCCAGGGCTCTGAGAGCAGAGTGTCCACCCCCACCCCCGCTGACGAGCCCCAGTCCGTGTGTCCTGCTACAGCGTCACCCCTGAGGTCGGCTTCTTCGCCACGCAGCTGGGTTCCTCCAGGCACTCAGACTCCACGTGCCTAACTCCAGCTCCTCGACGTCGCTCCTGGCAGTTCTAACGCACCAACTCACTGGGGCTTGGATCCCTTTACAAACTTTCTCCAGTCCCTCAGTCCTCCATCCCTCTAGCCCCTCCACCCTTCTCAGTGGCTTCAGGAGCACAAGAGTCCACTGGGTCCGAGCCCCACCAACTACTGCCTGGACTACATTTTTAAAATACCCTCTGTCTGTGCACCCGAAGCCTGCAGAGGCTCCGCCCTCTGCCCAGGCAATGAGTGTCCTGACTCCTTCAGACTCGAAGCCCTCAGCGATTTCCCAGCAGGATGAGCCCTGAATGCCTGAGCCAGGCCTGTCAGAGGTTGTCTCCCAGAGGGCCAGGCTCCGCCCCGGCCTCACTCCAACACTCTGACCCCTGCTGCAGCCTCGCCCGAGGGCCTCCTCATCTTTTTCCTGCCGGGCCTCAGACCCTCTGCTCAGGCCAGTCTCCCTACCGGAATTTCCTTCTGACTTCTAGCAGCTCACAACAGCAGTTGGTTCCCTGCTTTCCAGGCACAGTCAAGTCCCAGCACCTGACTCGTGGGGCCTGACTTCCTTCCCCTGACACTAGAGTCCCTTTCACAGGTGGCAGGAGGTGAGGCAGATGACCACCAGGACAAAGGAAGGGACAGACCCAGAAAGCAGCCCAGCCCTGCAGGAATCCCCCTCCATGAGGTTCCCAGGCCTGCTTTGCCTACCTCTGAGCCAGCAAGCATCCAGCTGTTATCCGAATCTGGGCAGGAGGCCATAGTTGCTGAGGTCCTTGAGGCTGCTGGGGCTGCCACCTGCAGAGAAAAGCTTCAGTACCCCTGCTCCCTTCAGGACAGGCAGTATGCAGGGAGCAGCCTTGGCTGGGTTCCGGGGCTTAAGGGCTACAGCAGCTTCCAGAACAGCCTGATTCAGTCCTCCTGACCCTAACACTTCAACTCTGCTGCGCAGTATTTGTCTTGCAAATCAGAACCTGTGGGCAGCCAGGGAAGCGAGCCTGTCCCAAGGACCAACAGGGCTTTGGGAAACTGAACTGACCTTGAAAGGTCAAGTCGAATCAGGGCTGGAAAGGCTTTGGGGAATAACCGAGCCAAATGTCTCATTCTATGCTCAGGGCACACGGAGGCCATAAAGTGGCTGAGCTGACTTGCAAAGACGAATGGCAAAAAAGAGCGAGGAAAACAACCCGGCCCTCCCTTCACCCAGGCAGGCTCCCCCCAGTCACTGCCTCCTCTCCCAAGGCTGGGAAGAGAAGACTCCACTGCCTCCTTCAGCCCTAAGTCTCCTATTCACCCACCCATTGCATGTCCTTCGTACAGTCTAGTTCAGGGGGTCTCAGCACTGGCTGCACCCCGGAAGCACCTGAGACTCTGGTTCTATTGTGATCGGGGGCAGGTGCAGGCAGGGATCTTTTTGAAAACCTCCCAGACGGTTCGCACCTGCAGCCGGGGCTGGGAGTGTGAACGTGCCTTTAGTTACTCTTCTGTTACCCTCGCTCTCCAGTTCAAATTCTGTGCCCTTCTGAGTAACCCCAGAGTTTCATCTAAGAGAATTTAAAGCTGATTGGGGAAAGGGCTTTATGACAACTGTCATGTATAAAGACTTTACAGTTTTCAAAGCATGGACAGAAACCAAGGCTGCGGTCCTGCCCGGGTGGATCTGCTCTGACTTGGCAGAGTGGGGGCGGGAAGTCCCTCCAGCTTCCAAAACCTGGCACAAAGGAAGGCAAGTAGAAAAGGACCTACACCTTCACCCAAGGCCCTGAGTGTCCCCTCAGCTGGGCACCTGCAGCTGGAATCTAGCTGGCATAAAGGTGGAGGAATAAAGGGGCTGACTCCGCAGAGTCTTGAGCTATGATCCTTCAGAGGAGGATAAATAACTTCTTACTCGGGAGCTAAAAGAGTGGCAAGTGGGAAAGGACTCTGTAAGGAAACCCTGGGGGACAGAAGTAAGGCTGGGAGGACGGATGGCAGTCCCACCTTCGGAAACCACATGCTGTTCCCTTATGTGTAAGTGGGTGTAAGGCACACAGTAGGTCTTCAAGATCCAAGCCTACGACAGATGAAGGACACCTCAGTCTTTCCCTATGCCTATGTCTCCCAGACACACACACCCATCCCGTAAGGACACAGGAGAACGGCTGCAGTGACTCCCCGTTCCCGGTCCCACGGCCCCACCCCCCACCGCCAACCAGCTTCTGTGGGCCTCCACAGAGCCAGCACTGTGCAGCCTCCTGCTCTCAGGCCCCTCCTCCGCTGCTCTGTCACCGTCTCCCCATCCCCAGTTCCTGTGTGACTGTTAACAGGTGGTGGCAGGAAGGAAGTGCAGCAGCTTGGGCTGAAGTCCCTGTTTATCCCTGGCTGTGTACAGCCTGCTCAGGTCCTCCAGAACCAAGCACTATGGTAACCAGCTTGTGATGTCAGACCATTGTCTCCACGGAGACCGGCAACGGTATTTGGGTCAACAAGACAAACACTTCTGAGACCCAAACAGGAGACAGTGCTGGAACCGTTGCACACAGGGTTCTAAGCCCTGGTACCTCTCTCAGCTGGGTTCACCCAAGATTCCAAAAGATCCCCCTGTTCTCCCAAGTCAACATCTCATGCCTTATTAGGGAGTTCCTTCTGCTGTCTATCCTCTACCCTTCCGCTCTGTCCTTTCATATCTCTTTCTTATCATCGATCTGTGGGAAGAAAACCCACCACCACCCCCTCCTCCACTACCCCCTCTCTCTTCACTCAGGCAGAAATCAACAAAAACACCCATTAAGGACTGTCAGAGATTTCTGCTGTTTCTACAGGGCCGTAAAGGGGGAGCTCTCCCACTCTGTTCAAAGATGGGAAGTCTGGTCTAGCTAATGTCAAACCCTCTGAGTTGTTCCCCCAAAGCTCTAAAGCAAACGACTTAGGGACACAAGTACTTGCCTGGGGGACCTAGAGCAAGTTCCTGTTTTGGCAAAAGCAGCTCATGGTCCCCCTTCCCCCATTCCAGCAGTGACAGCAGCTGTGCAGACTCCGTGGAGCACAACCCTTTGCGTTCGGCCCTTCCTCTCCGTTACCCTGCTTCCCACGGCAGATCTGCGGGCCCTCTCCGCTCTGGGGCATTACCTGATCCAGCTCTGGCTTCAGTCTTCAGCTGAACTTGTTGCGGCCTCCCCTGGTTCCCAGCCCCAGAAAGCAGCGGTCATGTGACCCAGGACTGACCAATGGGAAGTCAACTTCCCTGAGGGCGGGGGTGGGTGGGAACTTTTGGCCAATGAGAACTAGAGCGGAGGGGCGGGAGTGGGGGGTGGGGAGACAAAAAGAGAAGAGGGGAACTGCACAGCCCTAAAACCTGGACTTACCTCCTGGTGGGAGATTGGAATTCCAACAAATTGAATTTGGGGTGACCATCCCTCCTTTCCCAGTGTCTATTTACTAGAAGGAAGACTCAACTGAAAGGTAAACGGTGGCATCTCCGGAGAGGACGGACAAAAACCAAATTGGTCCCAGGATAGACACAGGCAGCTGCAGGATGGGGGAAGGGAGCGTGGCAAGTGGTGGTTGGAAATAGCCTTCCTGCCGCCCTCCCCTTTCTGCTGCCATGAAGATTGTTTAAGGGTGCCGCTGTCCCTTGTTTAAAAGGAGAGGGGTCTGAAAAGCATCTCCAAATGACATCTGCTGAGACAGGCCGGGGCTGCCCCTTCCATCCTTGGAATGTATCCCCCATACATTGGATTCCTAACCCAAATAACTGGAGGTTGGAGGGTGGGCGTTAAACCTGAGAACGCTAAAGGCACTTGTTTCCCCCGAGGCCTAGGAGGCAAGCCTCCCGCTAGGCTCCAGGTCGGGCCCAGGAATGTGCTCAGAAAAGAAACTTTCTCATAGCGGGGACGGAGGGAGAGGTTGGGGACATGCGGGACTCCCTTCACCCAGGTTCAGCTAAAGGGCCAGATCTTCCTGTCATTCCCACTAACCAGGACCCTCAGGGCATGCACGACCCCCCACCCCAAGTGCCCTCCCCAACCTTTGTGCACAGGAACAGCAGCAGTCCCTGTCTGGATTTTCAAGTCATTTTATTAATCCAACAGTACAAAAGACCCCTCTCCCACCACAACTCTGCCGCCCCACTTTCTTCCAAAACAGGGAGGGACTGAGCAGGCTTCCCACAGAAGCCACTTTACAAAATGTTGATGTGGGGGAAGGCAGCACAAAAATAGCAACAGATGAAAGGGGACAACAGAACCACAAACACAACACACAGACCAGCGGAGGGCCACTCTGCTGTTTTAGAGTTGCGGAGTGGGGGAGGGGGACCGAAAGAGGCCAGTCGGCTCCTTTTTTCCCACAGCCTCAAAGGCGGCTGGCTCTACCAGCCAGGCAAGCTAAGTTCTGTAGTGTTACCTGTCTCCTCTGCACATGCTGGGGTCAGAGCAACCACTAACCCTCTCAGGCCCACCCTCCCGGCCCCAATGAGCAATGTGTGCACGAGTTTTTAAAGATCAGCTGTGAGGGGCTCCTGAACAGGCCCCAGGCCCCTCTGGCAGGCAGTGCTTTAAAATAAAAAATAAAGCACAGTACAGGACTCTGGCTGAGAAATGAGCACTGAACACCAGGCCTGAGGATATAAAGGAGCAGGGGAAGAGAGAAGAAACACCCAAGCTCTGAACTGCATTTCAGTACCTTGGCAATGAGGGTCCTGCCGCCTCCCCCACCCACAGGCTGTGACAGGGATCCTTTTATCAGAAGAAATGAGGTATAAGGCCCCCGAGCCCTTTCAAGCTTTCTCCTACAACCAAGCCAGAGAGGTGGGGGGAAGGAGGGCACCGGAAGTTGAGGACCGACGCTGAGAACAATGTGCAACAGCTGGGCTGGGCCAGGGTGGGGGCGGGGTCACACACAGTCAGGGCTTCCAGGGCTGTCCAAACTTCCAAATTCTCTGGTCTGTCAGACCACATATCCCAGTTTTTGGCAAAAAAAAAAATATATATATATATGGTCATTAGCAGAAAAGCTCGAGAAAGGCTGAGAAAGGACCAGTGACTTTGGTATGAGGGAAATGTGTCCCAACAGCATCCCTTATCTACTGTTTCGAAGCCCCAAATCACCAAGAAAATGCCATGGCCAGGAACTCTCCTGTTTCTTCAGGGTATTTGGTTCTCTGAGTGGGGAAGAGTTGAGCAGATTTTGGAAGTGGTAAGGGGAAAGTAGGAAAAGGGGGAAATCCCTTTTTATCCCCTAACGCTGTCTCTCAGAGCCCATGGAAGGGCTATTGGAGGGAATGGGAAGAGACCCTAACTCCTCCGGCTGGAAACCTCTAACACTTGACTCCAAAAACTAAGGCTGGAGCTGTGGGGCTGGATAGAGGCATGTTAGGCACAGGTGTTTGGGACGTCCATCCATCTGCAGAGGATACACCTCTGCCTTCCAGGTCTCTCTCCAGCCTCTTTTCCCTTGCAGCCATACCCCTAGAGGCTTCCAGAGACTGCCAACAAGACGGCTCTGCTCGGCAGGGCTTTGGTTTCCTGGATCTCTGCAGATCTCCACGTGAAAGTTTCCACAACAGTAAGCGATCCAGGCTCTCCTGCCTGCCCACCCCAGTTCCTCTTCTGCCCCCAGGAGCCACTGTGTTTCTGCTCCAGGGGGATGGGACGCCAGTGGAAACAAGGACTAAGAGCCAGACACAGAACAATCACCCTGGAAGAGCAGGGAGGAATGTATGCACTTCCCTGGGTCACCTGGCCAGTGTCACCCATCGTTGGCAGCCACCAGCTGCCCCATGCCCTCTCGGATGTAGACAGACTGGATCTCCTTGGTCTTGAGGCAAAGATCGCAGGCCCAGACTGCAGAAGCTTCGGTGGTCAGCAGCCCGTAGGCACTCTCAGTCATGCCCGTGCACTCTCGGTGGAACCACTTCTGGCAGGAGGCCTCACACAGAATGGCATCCTGGTCGTCATTCACCTCACTCCGACAGGCACCGCACGGGTACACCAGGCCCGGAGGAGGCTGGGGCCCTGAGCCCCCACCTGCCTTGCCAGGGGGTGCCAGACTGTTGGCATCTGGAGTGCCCCCACCGCGCCCACTGCTGTTCGGGGGAAAACTGGGCTGACTCCCATTAACAGCAGCAGCAGGGGAGCCTGAGTGGGGCTCCTGAGGAAAAGCAGTGGGAGCAGGTGGATTCAAGGGCTTCCCCCCGTCCTCACCGCCAGTGCCAGGAAAGCCAGGGTCCGGACCAGAAAAGGGACTTGTGTTGGGGGGCAGGCTGGGGAGCCCCTGACCAGGTCTCTGAAGAGAAGGGCCAAAAGGTGCCCCTGGCTGGGCAAAGCGCTGGGGGAGAGAAGGAGGGCCCAGCTCCCCTCTGGGGGGTTGTCCCATGGTGGGTGAGATCATGGGACCAAACCCCCCAACCGGGCCTGGCATCATCTGCCCACCGGGAGGGCTAAAGTTTTGACCCAGAGGCTGGTTGAAGGGTTGGCTAGAAAAGTTCATGTTGCCTGGGGGTGGGTAGCCAGGGCCCTGTGGGGGTATGTTGAAAGCAGGGCCCATAGGGTTGGGAGGGAAAGGAGGGGGCTGTCGACGAAGAGGTTGGGGACCCCCTCCACCTCCAGTGCCGTAGCCTGGGGGTACTTGACCTGCCATGCCCCCCTGCACACGGAAGCCTCCAAAGGGAACAGGACTGCCAAGAAATGGAGGGGCTGCACCCCCCACCTTAGGGGCTCCGAAGTCATCCTCAAAAGGGTTGGATGCAACCAGGTGATCCACCATGGGAGTCGGGGGTGGCGCAAACTCCGTCAGATGCGAGTACGCAGGGCCCTAGTGGGGAACAGATGAGGGAAAGAGGGTCACAGAGGAACTGCAGACCTGAACCAGGAGAGCCCCAGAAACACAGTGCGCATGCTGGAGGCTGCTTCCAGCCACCTCAGATCTAAAATCAAAACGGACCTTAGAATGTGACAGAGAAACGGGGGAGCACAGAGCAGCAACTGTGTGTTTAAAACAAGCAGAACTCTGCTGGAATCCCAGCTCTGACACCAAATAACCTCAAGACCCTCAGATTCCTTATCTGTAAGAGAGTCAACTGCCCACCTCCCAAAACTGTTAAAGCAGTACAGCACAATCCTCAGCACCTAGGAAAAAATCAGTGATAGGTGCTATCATTATGAGGGGACCAAGACAGGAAAAATGGGAGAGGAAGACGCTAAACCCGACTGATAAGGTCGTTGGTCAAATCATCTCGTCTCCCCTCCACCGCCCAAATTTGTTATGAAGCCGAAGGAAAGGACCAGGAACAGAGCAAGAGAGACAGCTTTCTCTTCTCCCTGCCCCTGCCCAAGGCAGACCCTGAGTGACAGAGTGAACAGTCCAGGGAGGGAGGGCCTGCTAGAATTCTCGCGCCCACCCACCACCATTCACCTGAGTATTTGACTTCCTTCGCTTTTTTTCTGGGCTCTTCATTTGCAAACCTAGAGGAACAGCAAAACAAGTTTCCCTGAGGTTTCTCCAACCTCCTTTCCCCAAGTCATGCTCACACGAACTCTCCTAAATTGAAAATACACTTACTTATTTACAACAGATGAATACCTATAAAGGTACAGTATGAAAAGTAAATTATACTACCACACTCTCGGCTGCCTCTTCCTTTAAATGAGACATCCCATCCCCTGACACTCTCAGATTCCCAACTGACTCCTGGAATTCCACGTGCCTCCAAACCAGGACACCTGCCCCTAGCCCCTGGAGGGCTTCATTCCCACATCTTCTCCCTGCCTCTCAGCCTAAGGACTCCCGCCTCCCCCTGCCCGACTAGTCTCCCTCCAAGACCCCCAAGTCCTCGGCTTCTCCAACCTCCAGCCCTCTCAGCGTTCTCACCGGCCTTGCCCTGCTTCCTCCCGGTGCTGGGCGGCGCAGGGGGCGGTGCGGGGCCACCACCTCCCTCCAGCTTGTCCGGTGGGGGCGGCGCCGAGGCGGCCATGGAGCGGGGGACCCGGGTCAGCGACGGCGGGGTACGGACGCGCCCTCGGGCCGTACCATCGCCCGGAAAGGGTGTCGGGGGCAGCACAGGCCCCCGAGCTGTGGCTACCCAGAGTGCGGCAGAAGGCAGGCGCCGATCTGAAGTGGTACGAGCGCACAGAACCCAGCTTCACTACCCGCCTGCGGCCGCAGCCACCGGAACCGGAACTCAGCTTGGCCACCACCACTGAGCAGGCTGGGGGAGGCGGGGTCCGGTCTAGACCTTCCCAGAGCTCCGCCTGGGGGCAGGGCCGTACCACTGCATGACCTGGGCGGGGGAGCATGCACCCTGCGGCCGCAGCATGGGCTAGCTCCCCGGGGCAGGCAGCAGCCTGTACCCCGCCCTCGACTGGACCGTACCATCCCATCCAGGGCCGGAGGGCTGCCGCACAGGGGAGCTCAGCCATGAGGCTAGGCCGCTCAGACCGCTGTCCCCATTGCAAACACAAACGTGCCCCGGACGATGGTCCCAAAGGTGCTACCCTGTCACACCCTCCCAGTGTCCCCCAGTGGTCGCACGCGGCCGACAGCTCGAGCGAGGCCAGGCGGATCCCACCGCCCCAACTCTCCACCAGGAAGGGCCCACAGCGAACAATAGATAGCGACAGTGACTTAAGAGGCTGAGGTATAAGAAATACGTATTTTAATGAAGATTCTTTCCCTTTGGTATAAGTGAGACCCGTGAAATCATCCAAACAAAAAGGAGGCGAGGGTTCAGTCAAGTGCACGTCCTTGTAGCCGGTTTTAGGTTCCCCACCCTCAGCCCGCTGGTGAAACGGTGACACTGACGCTCAGCCAGACTTCCCCCTGCCCGCCTTTCGATAATGGGCCCAAGTGCTCCTTCCCCCTTTTCCCACGGCGGACTTCTCTGACTTGGGGCTCACAGAAAAGAACGCTGCCGGCCCCGCTGCCTCCCAGGACGCGGTGAGAGAAAAGCCAACAGTTGTGAAACGGCTTTGAAGTCAAAGAGATGAATACATAAACGTAATCTATTACCGTCATTTTGTGCTCAAGAATAAGCCACGGAAAACAAATTAGGAAAGTATATCTACAACCCTAAAATATATGCATAAAATAAAAAATAAATGCAGTTACAAATCTGTAGGTGGTATTTGGGGATTGTCTACTGCATTGAGTCTCAGCACCCAGTCCAGCCTCCACCAAATCCATCTGGGGAGCTAACAGTCCAGGAGGCCCCAATTCAGTCACCCCCTCCCCACCCCAGCACAAGGACACAGGGTGGGGAACCCAGGGGGAGGGCTACACTTTGGCTGTAGAAAGAATACAACATGCATGCAACACGGAAGGGCTGGGGACGAGTGGCATGTATACACAGACCCCTGGGGTCAGGAGCTCCGCCAGGAGGCACTGAACAAAGGAGTCCATCTCCCCTCAGCTGGGAGGGGGCTCTGAGGAAATCTGTAAAGGTGGCATATGCCCAGGGAGAGGGAACAGATGCCACCCCGGCTTCCGTTCTCCCACCTCAACCAGAGAGGGTGCTGAGCAAGGAGAGGACAGGGTCCCAGAAGCCAAGGTGTCAGCACCCCATCCTTGACCTCAGGGGCCCGAGAACTCTGTATAAAATACAGTATCTTAAGAACTAGGAGATGGTCAAAGGCACGAAGTTTAAACACTGGGAAGGGAGGGCTGTTGAGACGGGCTGGAGTACCCTGAGCCCAGGGGTAGACCACAGATGTGATTTGCTCCCCGTTCCCTGGAAGGGCGACTGCCTAACATCACAGGTCATTTCCCACCGCGGCACACTGCCCGGGCCTTGAGCACCCCCTTCCTGAGGAAGAGGGTATTGGGTTGGCACAGGAAAGGCCCTGGGAAGGGGGCCACTCTAGGTTAATACTTTGGTGAGGTTTGGGGAGAAGGAGGATTCTCCCCCAGGCTCCTGACTCATACCTTCTCCCTGAGCTGGGCGCTAAACCCAGTGTCTGCACCGCCCCCAGCTCCTGCACAAGGCCAAGCCCACAGGACGCTCCAGAGTGAGGCCCTGAGAGGAACAGTGGAAGGGGTTGAAGGGCATCTTCTGAAAAGCACCTGGGACAGATCACAATTTTCGCTCCACAGGTTGCTGTAGACACAGTTCGCTGCCCGCAGAGATGATGGGCAAGTGATTGTCCATGTGGTAACTGATGAGGTGACTGACACTCTCAAAGCGGTGATCCTTTGTCCGAACCTGGGAAACAGGACGGGAGAGGGTCAATTCAGATGGAGGGTCAAGCAAGTCCTCAGACCAGAAGCCTGAGGAAGCTGCAGCATTCAAGAAAACCGAGAAAGGAGAAAAGGACAGCAGGGGCAGGAGGCCATGGGAACGGGAAGGTCATGAACTGGGAAAAGGCCAAGGGGACAGGAAAAGTTGTGAAGGGTGTCTACTCCTCCCTTGACCTAGGGGAAGGTGGCAAGTCTCAGGGGACAATACACAGCACAAAAAGAGTGTGGAAAGGAGGCCGAGACTGCTGTAGAAGAGAGAGCAGAGTTATGAGACACAGTGGGGCAATGCAAGTAAGAGACAGGACACTGGCCTGGGCCCCAAGTCTGGAGGAGGGAGCAGGCCCACAGCTCTCTTATAAGAGGGGACTCGGGGTGTCCAATGTAACCATCTGACACTGAGCACAACCTCTCCAGGATGGTTACCTTGTCTATCAAAAAAAAGGGGCTCAGGTAAGATAAGCACCTTTTAGCTCTCCTGGGCATAAAGTCTGGGGATCTGAGGACTGGTCAGGACTAAAGAGAACACAGCTCCAGCTCAGGAACGTGAGAAGGGAAGGAACCCTAAGCCGCTGCACAGGGGATGCCAGGCACCTCAAGAGCAGGGGAGGCCCATATAGAGGTGCCCATGGGAAAATATAAGGAGCAATAAGGGAAGGAACAGGGCTGCACAAGAGGGCACTGCACCTCCCTTTGTGCCACCCCCACCTACACCCCTGCCACACTCACCACACCCTCGGGGTCCACCAGCAGTAGATGCTTGGGCTGCCCACTCTGCAAGCCGGTAAGCACGTACTGGCCAGGCGTGGTCGTGCTCTCCCGCACCAGGAAGTCCCCATTGAGCTGCAGCAGGGCTTCGGCCTCCCGCCGGCTCAGCTTTCCGTGGAACCAGGGCTCCCCTCGGAGCTGCTCAGCCATGGCCATTGACTGGGCAGGTGGAGGCACCCGAAGGGCATCTTCAAAGGGCTCTAGGGGTACAGACAGAGGGTTAAGAGGGGCAGCTGGCACAACACATGCCCAGGACCCAGAACCTTCAGGGAGAGGAGACCAGGAAGGAAAGAGCAGAAGGAAAGTAGGCAGAAGGAGATGCAGAATGGGGGAAAAAAGCACTCACTCATATCAAAGAGGTCTCGAGGCGCACTGCCATTGACAGCAAGACTGGGGGGTCCAGCCCCGCCCCCTGCTTGTCGGACCCTGTCCAGGTTCTGGACATTGACATAGGAAGGATCATCAAAGAGCTCTCTGCCTGCTGAGGAGAAGCGAGGTTTTCAATGACCCCAGCCCTGCCTCCTGCACCCCTGGTTCTGTCCCACTCAGCCCCCTCCATACCTGGGCAGGCTGGCGGAGGTGGCATCTGCTTATGGACTTCCAGGTCTGCCCCAACAGGCTGCCCCACAGGCTGAAAGTGACAAAAATAAGGTGAGACCGCTCCCATCCTGGGCCCAACCCACCTCTATCCAAGCAACTTACCAGCGTAGCTCCCAGGTGGCTGGGGATCTGCGTGCCGGGCAGAGTGGGTCGGGCAGGCCCCGGGGTGGCTCCTTCCCGAAGCCTCATGTCCACCACCCCCCCAAGAGGGGGTTCCTTCCCCGGGAAGTCATTATAGTATTGATGGTCAGGTGGCTCTTCCTCCTCCTCGTCCCAAGCGGAGCCATCAAAGCCAGCCATCCTGTGAGGGACAGGAGGGAGTGAAGAATGTGGGTGGGAGGATGGAGGGAGGAGAACAGAACATGGCCACTACTGGGGTTCCCTTCAGGGCAGGCCCTAGGCTGGCTGTTTTCTCTGATCATTTCACCCTCTCTCACCCCGTAAGGTAGGCAGTTCTTCCTTCCCCAGTTTTATAGAGGAGCATGAGGGTCACAGGTGAAAGCATTTGCCCCAGGTCTCACAACAAAGGTGGTTCAGCTGAAATACAAATTCAGATTTGACCTGACCTGAAAGTCAAATCTTGATTACTGCACCGCCTCCTTCCAGAGGGAGGGGAGACACCAAACCGCAGGGAGGGGCTGCTCCAGAACATTTTAACCGCCTGTAAATACTCAACACCCACTGGCCCGAGGAAAGGTAGGATCTCAGGAAAGAGCCACCTCCCTCACTCAAACTTTCAGTGGCTTCTAGGGAAGGAAAATCAAAGAACTAAGGGCGGAGAATGGGCAAGACAGAGGGACAGGCAGCGGGGAATGAAAAGCCTGTCCAGCTAGGTCCCAGACCCAGAGTCTGAGGTCCCAGACTACAGCTCCACCACAGGCGAGTGAGGGAACAGCTGGCCCTGCAGCAACCCAGGCCTTCCTGATAGCCACTGGAAACTTAAGAATAGCAGGAAGTGGGAAGCAGGGGCACACAGGTTATTTCCTTCCCTGAACCATTCTGAGCTCAAGTGTGGGAACAGCAAACCTACTTTCCCAGCTCTGGTCTGGGGTCCAGTAACTGCCCGTCCCTCTTCTTCCACTCACCTGTCATGGGGGGTGACCAGCTTGGGTGGGTTCCTGAGGTACTGTTTGAATCGTAACTCGAAGGCCTGGCCAATGGTGCTGATGACGTCCTGAGCAAGCCCTTCGGGACACTCCAGGATGTGGCAGGCTGAGGGCACAGCAGAGGCTGTCAGTGAGCTGTGAGGCGGGGTTGCTGGGAGGAGATGTAGACAGGAACACTCGTCCTCCTCAGCAAGAGCCCCTGCTGAGCTCCTGCTGCCCTGCTCACCTGCCTCACGGACAGCCGACCTACCCAGCGTTCCCCACCACGCCTCACCTCTCTGATTCACCGGGTCTTTGGCAACATAGGCGACATACTCAGCGGTGTCCTGGGGTAAACAGAGTCAGAAGAGGTCAGTTAGCGAAATTTGATAGCCCACTTCACTCCTGACCCCTAAATCACAGTCCTTTTCAGGTATCACCTCCATCCTAGTATGCCCACTTCTCTGGCCAGTGTCTTCCCAAACCCTGTCTCTTACTCTTCTCCCACCACCTTTGCTCTGCTCCCCAACTCACCGGGTCCCCGCCGGACGCAAACGAGATAGACTGCATGTGGTGGTTGGCAATGATCTGAAGGTTAGGGCAGGAGATGGAGAAGGAAGGGGATGACATGTGTCAGGCAGCCTCAGGGCTCACCTGAGCACCCCTACGCCTAGCCCAGAACCCTGGAGACTCAGTCCCATCCTTCTGGCTTCTTAATCCACATCCTCCTAATCTCCTCCTGCCCACTGTCCTGCTGCTCCTAGTTTCTCACCCTCCCATCAGTGTTTCTGCCCAGCCCCGCCAACCTGCCCCACCAACCTGTTTACAGTCTGCGGCCATGAGGTTGAGGCTGCTGGTGGAGACGGTGAGAGTGATTGGCATTCCAGCAAATTTCAGGTTACTCCTCCCCAGAACGGAACTGAGTGGGCGGCTACAGGGCTAAGGAAGTGCCCAAGGGTCTCAGAGGCTGGGGGTTCCCAACACCCAGAAACCCCCACACTCCTGCCTTTTGGCCTTCTCCCACGTGTCCCGCACTTGCCTTTGCCCTGCCCCTCCACATCTCCCAGCAGCATCCCTAGCCCCGTCGACCCCAGGTACCTTTCTCCTTCTTGTAGCCCCCTTAGCACCTGGCACAGCCTCACACACCAGACTGATGGCCTCCCTGAGGAAAAAGGGGTACTCAGACCCAGAGCCTGTCTCTCAATCCTCTCAATCAGCTGGAGCTGCCACAAGGCTGGGGGAGGGGAAGGCCAAGCCAGACTCCAGGGGCGCTCCAGGCTCTTTGTCGTGGTGGATTGAATTAAGGGCCTTTAATATTTGATGACACTGAGAAGCCGCTTCCTGGCTGATTGGGTTAGGGCCTCAACAGACTGGCCCCACCCCCTTCCAGCTACCAAATGTCCCATTCCCTTCCCAAAGGCAGCAGCAACCTTCCATCTACCCCTATTTTCTACTCAGCCACCAGCTGCCTCTGCCACCTCCCCCGACAACTCCCAAGGCTGGATGAGTAAGAAGGATCCAGGCCGGAGTTGCCTCTTTTCACTCAGACTCAGACTTGCTCCCCTAACTTCCTCTCAACCCCCTTTACCACCTAAAGCCGAACCACCCACCGCTAGCACCAACACCAAGTGACCCGCCCCTCCTCCCCTCAGGAGCCCCAGAATGCCCACATTCTGCCCCTCCCCACTAACCTGGTGACTTGAGTTCGGGTGTTGAAGTCTAGGGCACGCATTGACTGCAGGACCTCCACACAGCCCATGTACTGAGGGGAGGGACGGGAGGTCATGGGTCAGCCACCTCCCCCCAGGCCCTCCCCAAAGGGTCCTAGGACTTTTCTCTACATGGTCCCTAAGGGAAGTAAAGATGAAGAAGTTCTGCCACAGCCCACACATGCAAGACAACAGGGGATGAGCAGAGGAGGAAAGAGCAAGCTGGGACGACCTCATGCATCTGGGAAGAGAATTTGGAGGAGTGACAGTCATTGGGTGGGATAAAGTGACATCTCTAGAAAGGGGGAGGAGACTGGAGGAACAATCAAGAGTCGCTCATTCCAACACTTACTAAGGGCCTCCCATGGGTTGGGCATTGTGCTAGGCATGGCAGGGTGGGGGTGGGGTGGGGGAGTCACAGGAAGAAAAGGGGGCCCAGGCAGAAGCTGGAAGGGGCTGCAGAATCAGAAAAGAAGCAAGACAGATTTAGGAAAAAGGACACTGAAACCAAGGGAGTTGCTGGGGGAGAGCAGGAAAAAAGAGACTCCAGCAAAGCTAGAGCGAGCAGAGGAACCAGAGGGGTCTGGGAGGCAGGATGTTCACTCACCCGAACCAAGTAGGAAACCCCAGGTCCCATGACTTTGTCGTTAGGATGCAGCCAGCCCCTCGTGGGCTTATTGACAAAGCTCCCGTGGCGGGTCCACTCCTCGCCCCCCAGCTGGCCCCCTTCCACCCGAGTCCTGCGCCCGCCGCCTCCACTCAGCTTGTTCATGTCCTGGAGGAGGGGCAGGGGGCCTGAGTCTGGCATGGCTGCCCCTATAGTCCCCTCCCCATCCTCGGCAGCCCTGCCTGGCTCCCCCTTTGGCCCCGAGCGCCCCCCAGCCGGGTTGGCCAGCTTCAGGTTGCTCATTCGGGGGAAGAAGGAGCACAGGGTAGTGGGACTATCGTCGCCAGGCAGAGGTGGCAGGATGGGTCCCAGGGAAGAGGCTGATGGGGAAGGCAGTTCCTCCGGTGGGGTGGACCCCGAAGCCCCCTCTTCCAGCGATGACAGAGACTCATTCCGAAGCGGATTGTACTTGGGCTTGGGGGGCAGGAGATCCATGGCTGGAGTGAGAGGGAGGCTGCTGCCCAGCCTGGCCCCCCTGCCAGTCAGGGCAAGGGGGCCAGGCAGGGGGCATCCCCAGGCCCTTAGCCTGATTGGCTCTTTATGGCCCAGGGATCTCAAGGGTCCTGGGAAGGAAGAGGGACAAGTGTCTCCGACTCCTCTGGCTTCCCCAGCTCAGACCCAGGCGGTTTCAAGCCCCATCCCCGCCCAGCCTGGGGCCTCTTCTCTAGCTCAGCGAAGAACAGGCTGGACCTAGAGCTGCCTGGCTCCTCCCCTGGGGCGGGGAGCTAAGGGGAAAGACCAATCCCAAAGACAGTGCTGACTCACAGGCTCTGAGGGGCTGAGCCCCCACCACTGCCCCGACCTAGAACTCCTGCAGAGGCAGAGCTACCCACCCCGCCCCACCCCACCCCCAAACAAACTAGTATCTGGGGAGGCATAAAGTGGGGGTGGGAGGGAAGGATGGAAGAGTGAGACGGAAAGAAGCGGGATAAGAGGAGGTCTGGCTCAATCCAAACCGGACAAGGGCAGGCCAAATGGAGCAGGAAGCTGAGGGAGGGTAGGGGAGGAATGAGGGAGGAAACAGAGGCAGCTGGGGGTGGAAAAGGGAGGGGATCCCTGAGCTCAGCATTTTCCTTCCTGTTCTGGTTAAACACTCGAATTCCCCCCTCTTCCAGCCCAAGCCACCCCACCACCACCATTGCTCCCACACGAGGGGAGGGGGGGCGGGGGGGGGGAGTAGCCCCAGGGAGCCTGGGCCATTAGCAACCTCTGCTTCCACAGCTGTGGACAGAAGCTAAAGAAATGGGGAAAGGAAGGAAGTGATCCTCGTGGATGAAGAGAGGGGCCAAGAGGAAGGGCACAGCTGGTGAGGTAAGGGGACAAAGTCCAACCTGGGTGGTGCACGGGGAAAGGAGAAGGCAGGGGAAAGGAGAAGGCAGCCTTTTTTTCTTTATGCACCGCACCTACCATGCCAAGGGGCAGTGGCCCACAGACAAGCACTCTTCTGCCCACTTTACCACAGGCCTAGTTTGCAAAGCCAGCTGTCAAGGGTAGAAGTGGGAGCAGAGTACTGACACCAGGGTCTGCCCCCTGGACCTGCCAGGTATGCCATTCCCCTCCTTTTGCAGTGGTGACTGGTGAGGGCGCACGTGTCCACTGGAGAACACGGTTCCTCTCACACGAGGGGTGAAGTCTGGTTGGAGGAGGTGGGAGAGTGAAACAGGTGGGAGACCATGAAGGGATAGAGGGGGCAGAAGACAAATCTGTGCAAAGTAGAGGAGAAAGGGGTGGCAGGAGATGGGCTTAGGCTGGACACAGGGAAACCATCCCAAACCCATTCCTCCCACCCACAGCTTTCTGCCACAGCTCTGCTTGAGGGAGCCACCGAGGAAGTGGGAAAGTGACCAAAAAGGAAGTAGTAAAGTTACATATAGCCCTTAAACTCACCTTGGAATTACCTATTTGCAAATTACTTCAGAAGATAAAAAGATGCAAATAATCACTTGATGATAGTGATTAACAATACCAGCACTCAAAACCTGTTAGATATTATGCTAAGCTTTCACTTCCCCTCAGTCCTCATCAGAGGAGAGCCCTGTCATTTCACCCACCACTCAGGAATTCTACCACGCCATTTCCTAAGGCTCAGCGCTCGAGCACAGAGAGCGTGAGGACAGGGCTCAGTCATAACCTCACACCCACAACACCCGCCAACACACACCAGGACGTCTTCATCTTTACAGATGGGCGTTCTGTAGGAGCCTACCGCATCCAAAGGCAGGGAATGACCGACAGGTGTGAGCATTTGTGAGCACAGAAAGAGGAAGAAATAGGGCTCGTTCTGCAGAGAGGGAGAGGAGCTTGGCCTGCTGGCAGTGGGGGTGATTGATGGGGTGTGGGGGAGAAGCTGCATGTGCCTTCTCAGACCAGCAGGGAGGAGGCAGCCAGGACTGCGGGAAGTAGCAGGAAATGTCGAAAGCCTCAGGAATGTTTCCAGAAAGGAAGGCTGGGCAAGTGGGACCAGAAGGAATGTCCACACAAGAACTCTGGCTAGGGGGAGGGTAAGAGCCAGAGAAGTCAGTGCAATGGAGTAGCCCCTTAAAACAAACAAACAAAAAAGCAAAAAAGCGACTGTCCTCTACACCCACCCAAGTCACTATTTTCTGGTGGTAAAAAACGTTTGCTCCTGTCACACACCAAATCCCTTGGTACAGGCGTGAAACGTTATAGCTGTTTCTGGGGTGGGTCGATCCTGCGAAGGAAAACTCAGGGGGTGGCACCAGAAATCTATGAGCAAGTCTCTCTCCCACCCTCGTGCCAAACCCCAAGTCCAACCTCCTTCAAGGAGCCACCCTTGGAAGGGGGTAAGGGAAAGGAAAAGGAAAAGGGATGTCTCTAATCTCTCACTCCTCACACTCAGGGATGGGAATTTTGACTTCCCATTTGACGGAGCACGGGACGCTCAGGAAAACAGCCCAACGCCCAAAAGAGCAAAAGGACAGGAAAATGTGAGCAGACGGAGTTGATGGGGCTAAAGGCAAAACTCCTGAGGTAAAGACCTGGGTTCACAGGAATAAGCCTCGGGAGGGAGGGTAATCCCCTAGGACCGATGTTTTGGAGATTTATAGGAGGCAAGGCTTCTGGACAATACGACGTGGATTAAAGAAGGGGAGGTACTTCAAGAGGGACGGAACCCCTAGGAAGGTGTGGCTTCAAGAATTCGAATACTGTAGTTTTTTGAGGGGCAGGGTTTTGCCCTTTTGGGAGGTAGGCTTTCTGATAGGCAGCGGTTAGCGGAGAATCGTCGCGCTGAGGCGGAGTTTCTGGGAACTGGAAAGACTAACGTGGAATTTCTTGTACTAGGGCTTGGAAGCATGTCTAGGGGTGGGACTTCCAGGAAAGCTGGGCGACAGGGTGCGGTCAGGGACAATAAATAGAAAACAAGTTGGGGTTCAGGGAGCCCCCTGAAGCTGGAAGGTGGGACTTCCGGGGAGGGGGTCTCAGGGGGCGGGACTTGTAAATGACGGCCGGAAGTAGGGTCCCGGGAGAGGGGTTCCGGGGCGAAGGAGTGGGTCACCTCGGGAGAAAAACAGTCGCAACTTACCAGGGCCTCATGGAGTCTCTGCACCGCACCGCGGGCTGATTTGGTTCTGGATCACACCACTGCCTCCTTGGGTCGCTGCTCCAACTTTCTCCCCGGGCAGGCCTCCCTGGAGGAACTTTATTGCACTCACTTCCGGCCTTGCTAACCCCTGACCCTCTACCTCACCGTCCCTCCTTCACCCGTCCCACTTTGCGGAGTCAGCCAATGGCAGTGCGATAACTCGTACTAGCCAGTAAGAGGCCTATTTTTCACCTAAGATCGTTCTTGAGAAACGTCAGAAGTGCGCTCCAATAAGGACTTGACGAGAAGCAAATTTAAGCCAATAGGCGACTTGAAGGTGGAGTTGTCCCGCCTTAGACCGAAAGGGCCAATAGGAAGCGCAGGCGGCGCGTTTGAAAGTGAGGCCAAAGAGGGTGGGAGCGCGTGCTGCTGGGAGTTGTTTGGAGGTTGGTGGCGCGGGGCTGACGGTCTTCAGGCGGAGCGGTCATGTCGCACAAACAAATTTACTATTCGGACAAATACGACGACGAGGAATTCGAGTACCGGTTAGTGCCGGCGCGGGGGCCATGAAGAGGTCGTAAGCTTTGACAAGTGAGGGCACGAGGAGTTAGTAACCAAGACTAAGGAGACAGGCTCGGCGCATGCGCAGCAGATTAATGGGAACGGGAGATCGTTGTGAGCTTAGATCGCATGCGCGAAGAGTAGTAGTAGGCGATTGTAAGAGGATAATAGCGAATTTAGAGCAGGCCCTCTTGGGGGAGGTGGGAGTGGGAGTGGTCAGGTGTTAAGCCTGCTGACCATCTTCACACACGTTCACACTTGGGTTCCTGGATCTTTCTGAACTTACTGAGCAGGTTGAAATTACCTATTTGAGACTGCTTGTATCACGGCAACACCATGGAGTCACAGGCAACTGGGAAAAGGCAGAGGCGGCGCTCTAATGTTCCTCTCGTCTTAAATGCAAGGGGAATTGGAGAGTCCGAGTATCAGTCCTTAACTCTGGGAAAAGGGGCGTGCTTGTCTGCTTGTTTTAGGAAGAGGGCTTCGAGGTACTGGAAAGTACAATAATAAAACTGGCCAGGAACATTGAGTAAAGACGTAACGTGGATCTAATGGATACCCTTCAAATGTCTGAAGGGGATTTATTTAGGAAACCAATTATGGAGTGCTTATAGGTTTCAGGTGTTCTACTAAAGTGCAAGGGTAAGCATGGTCCCTGCTTTCAACAAACTGAAAAAAAATCTGGAAATAGTGACAGACTTCAGAAGGAAGGTAATAATTGGTATGATAGAGATAGATATATACAGGTTGTGATGTGAGCACTTAGGACTTGCCAAGGATTGTGAAGAAAGGGATCCCTACAGAGTCTGCATTTGATAAATCCTAAATTCATCATTCTAGATTGAAGAATTGGGGAAAACAAGGGATTCTACAAATGTTGGCATTCCACTAATTGTATTAAGTGTAACACTTAAGACAACTTCCTTGTTTGTATCCTGTCTGCTCGACTGAAGACCGTAAAGTAGAGTCTCGCTTGTGTTTCTTCTCCAGCCTAGTACAGGGCTCTGGGTGCTGACAAATACATTAATCATCTTTATGTCAGGACCGCTGGAAAAGGCCCCAGGTTCTGCTTGGACCCAGTTAACTTTCGTTCCCTCAGCTGTTTTCCTCTACAACTGAACGAGCTAACTAAAACTATGTGCTTATGACACACTGCATTGCTAGGGAGGAAGTCACTAGTTTTAATTCTCTGGAAGATTTGGCAGTGGCATTTAGGTTTAAGAAAATCTTTGGGTTTTTGTGGGGGGTTTTGTCTAATTAGGTATTGAAGCCAGTCTTTGTGCCAGGAGCTTGTTGGAATTTAAGTTATTTTTAGACATTTAAACTGGAATTACATTTCTGTTTAGAAAAAAATTATACCACTAGTATGATTTCATTGAGCATGGTGGAGTCTATCTAGGTTAGCCCAATTCAAATCAGAGTAATAATTTCTTGGCCATGAAAGCAGACTTCACTTGGTTAGGAAAGCATGGAGTTTCCCAAAGGAAGTCTCATTGCACATCCCTTCAGAGTTAAGAAAATGAAATTGAGAATAGATTTTAAAGGCTAAGACATGACATTATTTCATCCTTTGTGATGGCTTTTCCACACAGCACCTCATATGAGACCTTTCTTCTCCATAAAAATTGTTTCCCTTACCAGTCCTGTTCAAAATCGCCTTTAATTATTATTAACACCATGTGTGTTGCTAGGCCCCCATTATATTGTTTTGGGAGAATCGACTAGAAGACTAAGCTCCCGGAAGGTAGAGGCAATGTATCAACAGTGCCTGGAATTTAGGTGCCCATTCACTTGACTTATTCATTAATTTGTACTTTTTAATTTACTTCCTTGAAGATCTATATATGTTGGCCTTTATTTCTAGCTGCCTCTACCCCAAAATAAGATTACATAAGCTCCCTGCCAGCAGAAACTGGTTTCTCTTTTCTTTTGTGTCTCGGCTTTGTATACAGGTACTTGTCTAACAAACTACCCACTGGTAACACAAATGCCCCTTCTTCCCATGTTTCTGTTACAGGCATGTCATGTTGCCCAAGGACATAGCCAAGCTGGTCCCTAAAACCCATTTGATGTCTGAATCTGAATGGAGAAATCTGGGTGTTCAGCAGAGTCAGGGATGGGTCCATTATATGATCCATGAACCAGGTCAGTGCAATGGCTGAAAGAACATGTAGGGCTGCTTCACTGAGGGAGTGATAGATCATACAGCCCCCAAAATAAGGTGAAGGTGAGAGTGGTTTACTGTTAGTTTGTTTGTTTGTTTGTTTTTATCATCCCACCACTCATCTAAAAAACTAGAGTGGCCAAAAATAAGAATAAAGTAAAGTATCTGGGAAATTCAGAGACAAGCTGTCACTGAAAAACCTCCTTTAATTTTGAATTCACTCAGCGGGTACTCTCTTTTTTAAGGCCATGTATATCCTGGGAGAAGTCATGGCCCCTACTTCATTCCCCATCAGAAATAGAATTCTTGGATGTGTTCCAAATAAGCCAAGAAGCCCTGGTTGGTGTGGCTCAGTGGATTGCATGCCGGCCTGCAAACCAAAAGATCTCTGGTTTGATTCACAGTCAGG
Source organism: Tonatia bakeri (assembly GCA_004024845.1). Lineage (NCBI taxonomy): Eukaryota > Metazoa > Chordata > Mammalia > Chiroptera > Phyllostomidae > Tonatia > Tonatia bakeri. The sequence goes on from PVIA01007195.1 coordinate 69,782, forward strand.
GCACATGCCTCGGGTGCAGGCCAGGTCCCAGTTTGTTAGGGTTGTATGAGAGGCAACTGATAGATGTCTCTCTCGCACATTGATATTTCTCTCCCTCTCTTTTCTTTCTCCCTCCCTCCCCGTCTCTCTAAAAATCTTTAAAGAACCAAATAAGCCAAAGAAAGTATACTTCCTGATGAGACACCAAACTACCAGGCAAAACTAATAAAGTCCCCTGCCACCCCCCAACTCCAACCCTGGCTTCACAAACATAGCAGAACTTGTTAACAATTCTATACTTGGCAGATAGGTCAGGCATATGGGTCCTGCTTTAGCGTATGCTTAAATCTTAATTTAGTTATTAAGATCTGAGTGGGTGATAGCTGGAAAATGGGAGTAGGGTGCACAGAATGGTGTGAGTTTGTCTCTCAGGTTTCACTCACTCTTTCAGAGCCTCACATCTTGCTGTTCCGGCGGCCACTGCCCAAGAAGCCAAAGAAATGAAGCCGAGGAACCACCTTCCAGCCTCAAGCTTTACACAGCTGTCCTCACTCGCTAACATCTTTCTGATAACATTATTGTGTTGCCTTCTTGTTTCTCACTTTGATATTTAAAGGATGTTTAAAATACACTGTTTGATGTGCTGGTGACTGCTTTGCTTCTTGAGCAGAGCCAGCAGCACTACGGCCCAGCCAGAGGAGTGCTCTCTGGGCTGCGCAGCCTCCGCTGAGCATGACCCCAGACACACGGCGAGCTCTGTACCCAGCAGAACACACTGGCAGGTGGAGGAGCCTCTGAGAATAAGACCGTGGCTGTTACAGGGATTGTGTAAACTTGCTGTGTTGTTTTTTCCCTGCCAGGTGTTGTATGTGTGGTGATTTATGTTTCAATGTATTGGAAACTTTCCATTTTATTCAAGAAATCTGTTTCATGTTAAAAGCCTTGATTAAAGAGGAAGTTTTTTTATAATCTAATTCTCTTCTTGTGAAGACTTTCCCCTCTCAGGATGAGCTTCACACTCACTATCATGATTCTAATTATATGCCCTTCAGTAGCAAAAGCCCAGCTCTTTGCTCATAATGAGGTTTATTTCAACATTCAGGTAACTGGTTTTTAATCTAATCTTAAAAGCAGACATGCTTTCAAACATCTACTGACATATATTTTGATCTAACAGCTGGCTGAAGATAGGCAAAGATGGAGGTTATATAGGGGTAAGATCATCTCATCAAAACAACTGTTTCCCACAGTCAGGGATGCTGTCTTTAACGTAGTCCTGATATTTGAAGGGCACATGAGAATAAACGGGAAGGGCAGATGAGTATCAGCTAGAGGCTGCTGCTGTTCTCCACTTCCTGCCAAGCCTAAGGCCTGAGCACATTGTTTGGGGGTTGTTTTCAGTGGTTTTCACTTTGGCTGAGCAATGGAACCACCTGGGGGGCTTTAAAAGTACTGATTCATAAATCATTCCTAGAAGTGTTGACTTAATTGGCCTGGATGTGGGGATTTTAAGCATTCATGTACAGGTAGTTACAGCACTAACTTGAGAGAACAGGTGTAAACTGTAGGTGTTCAAGAAACATTTCACCAAATCATAGGTTACCCTCTACTTCAAAAAATAGTAATACTGGCCCTGGCCAGGTAGCTAAGTTAGAACATCATCCCAGTAGGCCAAGGTTGCAGGTTTGATCCCTGGTCAGGGCACATAGGAGAATCAACCAATGAATGCATAAATAAATGGAACAACAAATTGATGTTTCCTTTCTCTAAAATAATAAGAAGAAGATAACTGGTAGTAAGTAAGGGAGATTCATCTACCACCTTTTACCTGTCTTTCATCCATTTATTCCAAGAGCCATAGTTCAGCTGTGGTTCCTGGCCCAAAAGCATCAACATCCTCTGGAAACTCATTATAAATGCACATTCTTGGGCCTTGGCCGGTGTGGCTCAGTGGACTGAGCACTGGCCTGCAAACCAAAACATCATGGGTTCAATTCCTGGTCAGTGCGCATGCCTGGGTTGCCTGCCAGGTCCCCAGATCAGGGCACGTAAGAAGCAACCAATTGATGTCACTTTCCCCCTTCCTTCCCATCTCTAAAATAAAAATATAATGCACATTCTTGGGCTCCACCCTAGACCTACTTAATCAAAAAGGTTGGGCCTAGTGACATTTAACAAGCTCTCCCAGTGATTCTGGTGTGTACTTGAGTTTAAGCAAACCCTGGTAAAGGATTGGACCAGAGCTGCTGATGTTCGAGTTTTAGGAATTTCACTCCCCAATATTACCATTGTTACTAAAAAAGATAATAGCCCTGACTGGTGTGTCTCAGTGGTTGCGTGCTGGCTTGGGAATCAAAGGGTCACCAGTTCAATTCCCAGTCTCAGGCACATACCTGGGTTGTGGGCAGGACCCCTGGTGGGGCAAGCACAAGAGGCAACCACATACTGAAGTTTCCCTCTCCCCCTCTCTAAAACAAATTTTTTTAAAAAGGCAATGGAGCACATGGCTTATGTAATGAGGCAAGTAGGACTAAATAAAGTCCTTTTATTTGGAAAAACTCAGTGCTTATAACTTGAGAAAGAATGATCTCAAAACCTGGATCTTCCATTCACTTTGTGGTGGTCGTGTGGCCTCCCTTCACCTTTTGGAGCCTGTTGCCCTGTGTAAAACATGCGTCGTATCTATCTTCGAGGGGTTTTAGGAAAGTCAAATGAGGCCGGGCCTGATTCAGCAGTCCTCCTAATGATGAATGAATTTTAAATCATTGCTACAGAAAACAAAGTCCACAGACCAGTAGCATATGCATGACTTGAGAATTTGTTAAATGCAGCTCTCAGGCCCCACCCAAGGTCCCCAGATGATTGGTATGAAGATTAAGGTTTGAGAAGTATTTTTAGACCAAAGGCAACTAAAATGAGAGTAAGTAGAGTGGTCCGAAGTGGACACATGGCACTCCCTAGCCGCTGCTGTCACCATACCTGTGAGAGCAGTAACTGGAAGAGGTGATGTTTAAACCAAGCATCATCTGGGGCAAAGTGGGGCAAGGGTTTACCTTGTCAAAGAGGTTTAATTAGCTTTATCATTTAAAACAGAGACAGCCCGGGCTAGTGTGGCTCTGTGGATTGAGAACCGAAGAGTTGCCAGTTTGATACCCAGTCAGGGCCCATGCCCGGGTTGTGGGCCAGGTCACAGTATAGGGTGCGCGAGAAGCAACCACATTCATAGTTCTCCCCCTCTCTCCTCTTCCCCTCTCTCTAAAAATGAATAAATAAAGTCTTTTTTAAAAAGGAGACAAATGAAAGTTGTACACACTAAAAGTTCACCTCCAGGATCTTCCTACCCCACAGGCAACGCTGACATTTCTTGCTGTCCCTCTGCTACAATATAAAATTCCTTCTGACACCAGTAGCAGCCCCTGACCCTTTAGCCTATAGTAGAGACATGGTTAATAAAAACAGCCATGCAGCCTAGAATCTGAATGTAGAACGAAGGTTGGAGTCAAGCTTTTATTTCCAGCAGCAGATAGGAGTACCCAAAAATCCTTAGAGCACCTCACTGCTCCTTTCGCGCCTCAGACCTCCCGCCACCGCACTCCCTTCCACACCCTAGTCTCCTCCAACTCCCACCACCTCCCCAACTTCGGCCCGGAGCCCGGCCTCCACATTTCCGGGTGAGAAGTGACAACGTGATTGTCGCTAATAACAACCCAGCATTGCTCCCGCCCCCCTGACTGAGGCTCGCGAGCGACAGTCGACTTCACCAATGGACCTGTGGAGGTAGTCTGAGCGACAGCTAAAATGACCAATTAGTATGAGGTAAATGTGAGTGTAAGGCGGGACTGTGGGTACGGAAGCTGCCCTGGGACAGAAGCAAAGGAGAGAGGTAAAGAACTGGTGAAGGGGCCAAAAGCAGGTAAGAACCTGAGAGAACTCGTAGTCCGAAGAGTGGTGGGAAGAGACGGGATTCCGGGCTAGCAAGGGTGCCTTCTTCTGCAGCAGAAGAAGGTGGCTGAGTTCTGGTCGGGGTGGAGGGAGGGAACGCATTTAAAGAGGCCCAGCTCCAGGAGCAGGTAGACATTTAAAGGGCCAGGTGCCCCAAAGAGAAGAGACATTTAAAGATGCAGGTGCCCAAGATAGAGCAGACCTGTGGTACTGAGCTCGGCAGACACAAGACCTTAAAAGTGGTAGCTTCTTAGAAGAGCAGGACATTTTAATTAGACTAGACCCAAGCTTAGAAAACGTTTAAAGAGGCATGGACTTTGAGAACATTTTTATTAAAGAGGCAGGGGATAAAGGAGTTAGTTGTCAAGGACCTGGTGAGGAAGACCATGCACTCCTGCTCTCCCCCATTGTCCTTTCTGGCTCCTCCAGGTTCCCTCGACCCCGGACCCCCTGTTCCCAGGCTATGGCCCCCAGTACCCTTTAGATCTGGCGGGACTCCCGTGCTTACGACCCCTATTTGGGGGTCTGGGTGGCTACTGGAGGGCCTTGCAGAGGGGAAGAGAAGGCAGAACCATGGCATCTAGGGCCTCTGAACCTCCCCCAGGGCGCAGCGTGACGGCGGGCATTATCATCGTTGGAGATGAGATCCTCAAGGTGTGTCTGGGACAGAAGAGGCGGGAAGGGGGTTCTTCTGCCTTTAAGAGTCTGCTTCACATTGTGTTGAAAGAGGGTGAACCAGGGTGCGGGCCCCCTTGCTGCAATAGGATCCTGGAGTGAGTTCAGTATGGTGGAGGAAAAGTGGCCCTTATCTTTTCGATTACTCTGTTGGAAAACTTACAGCAATGTCCCAACAATTTGCTAGGATGGGGATTTACAGAAACGACAAGGGGTCCAGTGTGCGAAGGAGGTACAGGTGCATGTATTATTTAAGTGTTAAATCCAACCTATTGAGGAATGATCCAAGGCACTCAGCAGAGTGAATAAGTGAGATAGAAGGAAAGTACTAGAAAGGAGAAAACCCTTCTGAATGGTCTGGAAGTCATGGTCGATATCAGGTTTGTACTTGTAACAGTGGCCCCTATGTTTTGAGTGTTTACTAAGGCCTGGCAGTGGTCTCATTTCATCACATATGTGATTTTACTAATCCTCACAACAACCCCATGGCATTGGTACTTTTATTATAAATCTTAATTAATAGATTATGAGACTAAGGCCCAGAGAAGTTGAGGAACTTGTCCAAGGTAACACAGCTAGGAAGTGGAATATGGACTCCCAACCTGATTCTCTCTTACTCCAGAGTCACCACTTAAACCACTGAACTCTGCAGAGCAGTAGCGGAGATGGGGTTGGAAAAGAAGATTGCATACACACCATAGACAGACAGCCTCTAATACCCTGCAAAAGAATTTGAACTTTATTCTGTATACGGTTGGAAACAACAAATGACTTTTGAGCCCAAGGGTGATGCAATCGCAGTGACACATTAGGAAGGTTATTCAGGAGGCACCAGGCAGAGCGCTGTGGCCGGAGGCTGGGAGCCTGGCCAGGGGACTGTTACAACTATCCAGGTGAAAGGTGCCAAGGACCTACTTGGAGGCAGTAGAGTCAGAGAGGAGAGAGCAGGTGGGGGGACATTTCAGAAGGAGAGTTGACAGCATAAAGGGCCTGAGTGACTACAAACAGTGTCCGTAGACGCCATTGACAGCCAGGGATGGGGCGAAGATTCCCGATAGGCACTTGGAGTCAGGGGACCGAGACTGTCAGGTTGGTGAGAAAGTGGAGGAGTTGTCCACATAGAATTGATAATGGAGTTAATAAGCGTAGATGAGGTCAAGGTCACTGTGCAGAGATGAGGCCCGAGATATATCATCCTTGACTCCATTCACATGGATCTTCCCACTCTTGTGCTCCATCCAGAATTCTTGGCAGCCTGAGGGGGTATCCCCCAGAGACCAGAGTGCCCCATTATCAGGCAGATGCAACTTTCTTTCTTATTTTTTTTAAATATTTTATTTATTGACTTTTAGAGAGAGGGGAAGGGAGGGAGAAATAGAGGGAGAGAAACATCGTTGCCTCTCACATGCCCCCATCCAGGAACCGGGCCCACAGCCCAGGCACGTGCCCTGGAAATCGAACCAGCGACCTTCTGGTTTTTGGTATGATGGCCAACCCACTGAACCACACTGGTCGGGGCAAGCAGATGCAACTTCTGTCCCTGCTCCCTGTGCCCCTCATTCCACAGCACTGACATTCTCATCTTCTCCATCTCATGTCTCCCAGGGCCACACTCAGGACACTAATACCTACTTCCTGTGCCGGACACTGCGCTCCCTTGGGGTCCAGGTGTGCCGAGTCTCTGTTGTACCTGATGAAGTAGCCACCATTGCTGCTGAGGTCACCTCTTTTTCCAGCCGCTTCACCCATGTCCTCACAGCAGGGGGCATTGGTCCCACTCATGATGATGTGACCTTTGAGGCGGTAGCACAGGCCTTTGGGGATGAGCTCAAGCCACACCCTGAGCTGGAAGCAGCCATCAAAGCCCTAGGAAGGGAGGGCTCGGAGAAGTTGTCACTGGTGCCCTCCTCCGCCCGCCTGCATTATGGCACAGATCCTCACACCGGCCGCCCCTTCAGATTCCCACTGGTTTCGGTCCGCAACGTCTACCTCTTCCCAGGCATTCCAGAGCTGCTGCGGCGGGTGCTGGAGGGCCTGAAGGGACTGTTTCAAAACACAGCCGTTCAGTTCCACTTGCGGGAGCTGTATGTGGCAGCTGATGAGGCCTCGATTGCCCCCATCCTGGCTGAGGCTCAGGCCCACTTTGGACACAGGCTTGGCCTGGGCTCCTACCCTGACTGGAGCAGCAACTACTATCAGGTGAAGCTGACGCTGGACTCACAGGAAGAAGCGCCCCTGGAGGAATGCGTGGCCTACCTGACCGCCCGTCTACCTAGGGGATCACTGGTCCCCTACACACCCAATGCCATGGAGCAGGCCAGTGAGGCTGTATACAAACTCTCCAAGTCAGGTAGGGGCCTCCTGAGACGAGGGCAGATACGCCAGACCACGGTTCTAAGGAATGCAGGAATAGGGGGTATCCCCCAGAGAGCAGAGTGCCCCATTATCAGGCATATGCAACTTTCTTTTTTTCTTTCTGTGGGGAGGCTTCCCCAAAATCCAGGAGAAGGTAGAGGATAGCTAAGTTGATTCATTCATTCTTCCAATAAATGTTGATTGAGTACCCACTTTCACCAGCGATGTGCTGGGGGTTGGGGAGATAGCTCAAGAGGGCAGATGTATGCCCTACTCAACAGACCAGTAGTTTAACAGGAAAGGTAGACATTAAACAGGTAATCATGCATGAGATGTCAGCAAGAGATCAGCCTTTGACTGCAGTCAGAGAAGGCTTCTCTGGGCAAGTAACATATAAGCTGTGTGATGAGGAAGGTTTGGCCACGCCAGGAGAGGGCATAGAAGGAATTAACAGGAGGTTTAAGGGAATGGAAGGAAACCAGGACCCCGGAGGGGAGACAGTGAAATGAGGTGTGGCTGAATGGCCAGCAGGCAGCAGACTCTGCAGGCCTACTAGGCAGCATGAAGGAATCTGGACTTTATCCTAGGAACACTTTAAAGATACTGAAGGGTTTTAAACAAGGGTGTTGTCACCCCTCTGCCATATGTGTCTGTCTGATGGTCTCTCCGCTACCTGTCTGGCAGGGTCTTCTCTGGGGAAAAAGGTAGCAGGCGCCCTGCAGACCATTGAGACTGCACTGGCTCAGTACAGCCTCGCCCAGCTCTGTGTGGGCTTCAATGGGGGCAAGGACTGCACCGCCCTCCTGCACCTCTTCCACGCAGCTGTGCAGAGGTGAGCCCATCCCCTGGAAGCAAGAGCCCAGAGGTACCAGGACACCTGTTCTTCCCCACCGTCTCTTTCCCCATCTTAGGAAGCAGGGAGGGAAGGGGGTATCTGGGTGGGCTCTGGGAGGGAGATAGCCACAGTGACCTCTCAGTTCCATTTCCTGGCCATGTTTAATGAGCATCTGACACAGGCCTGGCCCTGGGTGCGGACATGCAAGCCACCAGCCCGCACCACAGGGAGGTCCTGGTCCTACGGAGGAGGGGATGCTTACCTACCTGGAATGGATGTGTGCTGTAGATTTGAGAGGTGAAAGATCAGAGCAGGCTTCCCAGAGGAAGTAGGTTCTGATGGATGAGAAAGACAGGAAAGGGGAGGAGGAGAAGGTGTGCATCCCAGGGGCCAACAACGCAAGCTCTCTGGAGAGCATTTCCCTGCCCGCGCTGGCAAGCCTGTGGTTTCTCCCCCCTCCCAGGAAGCACCCTGACACTCAAGAACCCCTCCAGATCCTATATATCCGCGGCATCTCCCCTTTCCCCGAGCTGGAGCGGTTTCTACAGGACACTATCAAAAGGTACTGGGGGCCTGGCGGCCTGGGCTCCAAGATGGGCTTGGCAGATCCCATTTGTTACCCTCAGCCCTCTTCCTTCCTCAGGTACAATCTGCAGGTGCTGGAGGCTGAGGGCGACATGAAGCAGGCTCTGCGCCAGGTGCAGGCACAGCACCCCCAGCTGGAGGCCGCCCTGATGGGCACCCGCCGCACTGACCCCTACTCCTGCAGCCTCTGCCCCTTCAGCCCCACCGACCCAGGCTGGCCCTCATTCATGCGCATCAACCCACTGCTGGTACTGCAGAATAGCACTCACTGCCCTAAGTCTCATGTCCCTTATCAGTCATTGCACCCCAGCGCTCTGAGCTATGGACATTGGAGCCTGAGGCACGGATGTAGGGGCCTCGTCATCTAAGGAAGGCTGTACTATTTGTTCATTCAGCCCTTTGACCAATATTTGTTGAGCTCTGATTCAGTGGCAGGCACTGTGCTTTTTATTATGGACAGAACAGTGACTTAGACCTGTGCTGTCCAATATGGTAGCCGTTAGCCATTTATTTACCCTGAAATCGTAATTAAAATGAAATGCAAATGACTAAAAAACCCCACTGAATTGTATATCTTAAAAGAATTTTAATGGCACGTGAATTATATTCAATACCTCAATTTTAAAAATTAAACACAATTCAAAATTTAGTTCTTCGGTTACACTAGCCACATTTCAAGTGCCTGCCTTGTTAGATAGCACAGAAAGAGAGCGTTTTCATCACCATAGAAAATTCTGGACAGCTCTGGCTCACACAGACATAGCCCCTCCCTGTCCTCTGGGAGCTGACATGCCGGTGGCGGACAGATTGGGGGTGGAAAGGGCACAGGATGAAGGTTTCTCTCTCTCATTGCTTGGTCTACACAGAGCAAGATGTACCAGCGAGTCAGGTAGCAGGCCCTCAGAGCAGAAGAGCCCTGAGTGGACCCCTTCCCAGGCAGCAGGGGGTAGAGGGGGAGAGGGCAATATTTGTGACTCTTCTCTGACTCTGACCTCCCAGGACTGGACCTACAGAGACATCTGGGGCTTTCTGCGTCAGCTGTTTGTCCCATACTGTATCCTGTATGACCAAGGGTAAGAGTGTTGGAAGAGAATGGGTGTGGGGGGAATGTGTGGGTGCTGAGATAGGGAGAGCCACCCCACCACACACTCGCCCTGTACTCTCCTGGCTCCAGCTACACGTCCCTGGGGAGCCGGGAAAACACAGTGCGGAACCCGGCCCTGAAGTACCTGGGTCCTGGAGGACAGCCCACCTACCGTCCAGCCTACCTACTTGAGAACGAAGATGAAGAGCGGAACTCCCGCATGTGACCTGCCCACTCCAAGAGGAGTGAAGGCTGCCCTGGGTGTAACCTCTCAGTAATAAACTGTGCCCCTCCTTTCACGCACCTGCTGCTCTGCCTGTGTCTTCCTGCTTCCAGAGGGATGGGAAAAGCAGAGTGGGCCGTGCCTTGCCGGCTCTGAGCTGGCAGTATCCATTCTGGGGCTGGAAGGGAGTTCTCGTTGGTGATTCTGACTGAATGCCAACCACTGAGGGTACCTGAGGTTTCTAGGCTCAGGCTGGAAGACGGTAGCCAAGCTGCCCTGGCTGTGGAGGATGAAAGATGGAGTGGCCGGCCAGATCCCCCTCCTTCTAAACCCACCCCTCCTCCATCTCCATCGTCGTGCACAGGGGCTGACTCAGCCCACTCGCCCACCCAGAACCTTCCCTGTGTTAGACCCTGGGGCCTTTGTCCCTGTAGTCATGAGGCCTGTGGGGGTGGGAACAGTGTTGATAAAAGGCACCAGCAGCAGCTCCCACACCCTTCCTCAGAGCTGCTGCCCACATGCAGGCCCGGACACAGCCCCTAGCCCAGGCCCTACCCTTCTCCTTTGGAGGGACCCTGCCATACGCTGGGCTCCGAGTGCCTGTTGTAAAGATGGGCCCCAGGTGGGAGGGCCTGCAGCGCACCCTGAAGGAAGTTGCCTACATCCTCCTCTGCTGCTGGTGTATCAAGGAGCTGCTGGACTGACGATGGCAGCAGAAGAACTGCCTCCCCACCAGCAGCACAGCTGGTGTCGCCCAGGTGAGCAGAGTAGGGCAAACAGATGGGAGGCCTGGCTGCAGCTTCTGTGGAAGAGCCTGCCTCTTAACTTTCTATTTTTTCTAGTGCTCAGCCCAAATCCCATCCAGACGCCTGTGGCCAGCTGCACTTGACCAAGAATGGGCCACAAACAAGTGAAGTTTGGATCCTGCTTGGAGTTGGTGCCATCTGTCAGACCTGCCTTGTCTCTGGGCCTCCACTCCCAGCCCCCACCTCTGGTGGGCCTCTGGTGGGTGGGGCCTTGGCCTGCTGGCCAGAACCCCAGTAAGACTGCTGCAGGACCTGGCACTCCTCCAAGCCTGGCACAGTGAGCCCACCGGCCCAGGTGGCTGATCTTATCATATACTCTTAGTGCCAGGAATGGGCTGCTCCCTAATAGCTCTGAGAATCCCTGAACTATATATATAATAAATAGGACTTCAGGCCAAAAGTTCTGTGTCCAAAGGGGAATCAGAAAAAGTCAGCACTGGAAGGGTGTTGAAGCCAGTGTGCTGACCAGGGAGGGAAGGAGGTTGTCCTGGGTGGAACTGAGACTGAAAGTCAGGTTTCCTGACTCACTGGTGCCTGAGTAGAGAGGGTGGAAAGGCCGGGTTCCTCCCAACTTGTGGGTAGGGAGGGGTCCAGCTTAGGTGGGGTCTTTTATGAGGCCCTGTGCATTAGGATGGGAACACAAATAAGAGATCTAGTCTAGCCAGCTCCTGCCTTTGAGGATCTTGGGGAAAGCTTCGGGCTGATGCTAGACCCAGCTCATGGAGGGTGAGGCCCTGCCCCTCTAGCTCACAGCACCGCAAGAAAGAGGCACCTATGTGGCCGCACAAGTCAGGCTTATCACAGGACACAGCCAGAAGGAACAGAATCAACTCTTTACTTCCCCCTGGAAGTTACCAACAATTGTTTTCCTTGAATTACCCCCAGTGGTAGGTACACATGAGCCATTTACACTGTCTTGCGCATGCTTACTCATGCTTACTGACATTGCCACTCACGGCCCCCTACAACCTCAGAGCCGGTCATAGGGCCGGTTCAAAGTATCCTTGGGATCTCTACCCATCATTCCCTGGCCCTGCTTGGGGCTCAGTTATTGCCCCCCTCTCTCTCCTGAGGTACAGGCCTGAAGATGGTATATGCAGCCTTCCCCTCACTCCCGGGGACCAGCTATTCCTCAGCCTTCTTCTTAGTTAACTCTTTTTCTCTGGGATTATTTTATTTTTCTTTTTGTAAAGTTCATATATGCCTAGAGTAAGGGATTCTGATAGTAAAAAGTAAAGCTCCCTCCTACACCTATCCTCCAGCCCCCAGTTCTCCTCCCTAGAGGTAACCATGGTTACCAGATTCTTGGAGAGCATTATAGAAATAGTCTATGCATATACTGCATATTCGTTCATTTAACAAATATTAAGCATCTGCTCTATACCAATCTGGGTACTTTGAATACAGCAATGAACAAAAGAGATCCCTGTATTCTTGGAGCTTACATTCTGGTGGGTGGATACAGAAAATAAAATATAAAAAGTTTAGAGATGTTATTAGGCGATAGCTACTATGGAAAAAGGAAAAAGTTGAACTGGGGACTTGAGTGGATGCAGGTCGCAGAAGACCTAGTAAACCATGGTAAGAACTTGAGACTTTAGGAGGAGTTATTGCAGGGTATTGAGCATGAACTGATTTTTTAATTTAAAAGGTTCTCACTGGCTGCTGTGTTGAAAATAGACTTAGTGGGAGCAAGGGTGGCATAGGAGAGACCTATTAGAAGGTAATGGGCACAGTCCTGGCCAGAGATGTCAGTGCCTCAGAACAGGCTTGCAGTCATAGCAGTGGTGAGAAGTGGCTGGGTTCTGCATATGTTTATACTTTTAGTTGATAGTGTACTCTACACATCGTTCTGTACCTTGCTTTTTTCCCTTAATATGCCTCATGCAGGATTCCACATCAGTACATTTAAAGTCTGTCCATTCTTTTTTTTTTTTGGCAGTATAGTACTCCAAGTCAAGGTTATTTCTTATCCCTGGCAGTTCAGCACCCTCTTTAGGCATTCGGAAAATACAGGTCATTGCTCTTGCCTGGTCCCTTCAGAGCCCTACGCTTGTCCCAGGGCACATAAGGGAGAAGGGGTAAGGTCCTCAGTCCAACCAGAGAGAGGTGAGTGTAGAGGTAGACACAGAATTTATCTTCCCACCTGAATCTGGGGTTTATGACCTGTTCCCTTCCTGGCCAGCTCCAGGCCTTCCCTGGCCTTCTGCCTCCTTTTCCTTTCTTAGGCCCCACTCCCACCACACTGAGCAGTGCCTGGAGGTGGATCCTGGAGTCTGAAAGTTATGAGCACAAGGGCCTTGGCCAAGGGAGGGGAGGTCTGCCAAAGACCACTTTGGGGTGGGGGTGGGGGGTAGGTGGAGGGAGTCAGGGCCCAGGGCTGTGGTCTGTGGTGAGGAGCTGAGGGAGAAGATTGGAGACTTCCAGTGGGCCCAAGTGGAGTGTCAGAGCTGAAAAGGCAGCCCTGAACGTGGAAAGACTGAGAGGTATGGGGAGAATAACAAAAAGCTCACCTACCATTCTGAGAGCCATACTACAAAGTGCTTTGAGCCTTACAAAAGTCCACTTCAAAAGTAGACAGAACAAAGATAATTATCCCATTTTAACAGTGAAGGAAACAGGCCCAGAGACTTAAAGTGACCTATCCAAAGTCATACCCACAGCACACTCTGGTAGGGAAGTCGTTTAGTAAATCCAGATTTTCTCACCTCAAATTCAGGGCTTCTCTTGAGTAACCTGCCCTCTTCTGAACTCATGCTGGGGGTGGTGGCCTAGGTGGCCTGAGAGGCAGGGCCAGGCCAGCAAAACTATGGAAGGGACTGCCACCCCCATTCTACACCCACTCCATGCTCTCCCACTTCCACCTGAACCCTAAGTTACCCTTGTTCTTCATTTTCCAAGCTCATTTGGGGGCTCCAGCTTCCTTTTCTACCTACCCCACACAGGCCAGGGGATGGTAAACTCCCCACTCCTATAGAAGGAAAAAAGATGTAGCAGCTTCCCTGCAATGTTCCCTTTGCAACTAGAGTCAGCCCAGGTTCTGAGTGTCCAAACTGCTCTCTCAGGAACTTGCTGGAGAGTCACCGGGAGAAGGCAGGGGGCACTGTAGTGGAGCACGGGTAAAGGGAAGCAGGATGCCAAAATAGAGAGGGATGGGTAAGATCTCACCTACCCCTCTGCTCCCTGGGGCCCTCTAATGGCCACAGGGATAGGGGAATGGATAGGATAAAATGGGGAGTGAAACAAGGCAGGGAAGCCACCTCCAAGGAAGACCACCTTAAGGAGGAGGAGCGGCCAGACACCAGGATTCCAAGCTGATTTCCTAGGTTGTAAGACCCTGGATGGTCTACAAAAAGCAGGTGGAGAGGGGTTATAGCAAACTAGTCTGAGGAGCTACGTGCAATAAACTGGTTATTACAGTAATGTCTTGGGAGGGTTCCACGAGTTCTCAGCAAGGCCGTTGTAAAGGGGAATGTGGCTGTCATTTTACCAGCACCAGAGAGCAGACCCCCAAAGCCATAGGTCCTTATTTGTGTCCCTATTTGCATCTCGTTTTCATGAGATATTTCCCCTTCAAAAGGCATTAGTCTCCAGTCCCTTTCTCAGTTATTTCCAGCTGAGGCTTTGCACTCCAGACTCTTGGGAGAATACCCATTCTCCAGGTCATTCTGTGGACGCTCTGACCTCCAGCTAACTCTTCCATATTTCGCCTTCAACTCTTTACTTACTCCGGCTTCAAGGCTGAGCCGCACTCTTAGCTGGGTTCCAGGAACCCCGGGGACCTGCGCCGCCTGGTGGCTGGCCAGAGGGAAACTGAGAGCAGAGGGGTTCTGATTAGTCGTGTCTGGGACGTGGAGTTTTGGAAAATGTTCCCCCGAGCTTCCTGAAGCTAAATTTATCTCCTCTGGCCCTGAGGGGCGCAGAGATCCCAGCGATGATTAGCGCTGCGCGACAGCTCGCTCCCGCGGAGAGAGGCCCGGAATAGGCGCCGAGTTATAAATAGTGCCGCCCGCAGGTGTGGGGGGAGTCAGCGGGAGGGGGGCAACCCTTGCAGCCACGGCCCCTTCAGGTGGGTTGGGCGGTCGCGGTGGGGGCGCCGGGGGGCGGCGGGCGGAGGTGGGGTGGGGCTGCGGTCTGAGCGCCCCCAGCGGTTTCCTGGGCGGCGGGTTTTTCGAGGGAAGCGGGGGCAGCCGGGGGAAGGGGGGCAGCAGGGAAGAGGTGGGCGCCTGGCGCAGGCTGACACTCCACTTGCAGCTCGGGCCCCCACATTCCAGAACAGGCCCCCAGACCCACTCACTCAGGACCCCGCCCAGGCAGAACCCGGCCTCTTCTCCCGCCAGAAGCCCTCTCTTGTCCATTTTCTTCAAGCATCTAAATCCTTTGCGGATGCCCTTTGGAGCACGTGGCCCAGCCAGCCGTCACTCAGATTCGCTGTCCCCGGCCAGCCCCAGGTATCAGTCCTCCCTAGGAGGGTTAACTTCCAGCCGGGGCTTTCATCCTTCTCTTCGATCAAACACTTCCCTCTCCGGGTATTTACCCACCCTGCTACTTTCCCCTCCAAATTAAGGTTTAGTTGGTCGTCTGAAGATGTAAGTTAGAACGTGCGTAACTGGGACGCTCCCCTATCCCCAGGAGGCCCCTGCAGGCCAGACACCTGCCCTCAGTTCCCAGTTCCAGTCTGGGCCTGGGGGCGGAGTGGGGTGGCGGCAGGCCCCTGGGGCCCAGCCTGGTGTTGTGGGAGGGGGCGGGGCCCCCAGTCAGCGTTTCTCGGCGGCAGCTGTCTTGGTGGTTTGGCGCGGTGAGGGCCCGGAGTTGGGGGGTAGGCGGGAATTTCAAGTAGGGGTTCCCCCTTCGACTTCTGAGCGAGGAAGGGAGATGTGTGGACCAGCATAAGAGAAACGTGGGAGATCACCGAGGAACTGTGAGAAGGTTCCAGGACTGTCGAGAATCAAGTGGGGAATGACATTGCGGCCGCTGAAAGATCCGAGTTGGATTCAGCGAGACGTCGGACGCTATCCCCAAAGAGGACAGGGAGAGCCTTAGGCATTGGGCACTGTTCTCTTATTTGTACCTAAAGTCTACTGCCCAGAAAGTCACCCGCCCTTCTATTGCCTCTGGAGGCTCTAGTTCTGTCCTCCCTAGGGCACTCTCCCACCCTCCTTTCCTTCAACCCTGCCCTTCTTCCCCGAAGTAGCCCCCTCTCCATCTCACTGGTGCATCTGGCTCCACTGTCTTGCCCCCCGGCACTGCTGTTCCCCCGACTAGCACGACCCGACGGCTGGAAAAGGGAGGGGAAAAACCTGGCCTGGACCCCACCGGCTCCGGGCCCTCACCAACCGGGATCTGACCGGCGGGGCCAAGAAGAAAACCCGGAGTAGTGACCAACTTTGGGACCCAAGGGGGATAGGAACGACAGGAAAACCCGGAGCGGATTACCCTAGCGGAAGCATCCCATGCTTGCTGCTACCCCCTCCTTCCTATAGCCCCCCCCCCCCCAATTCTCCAGTGAGATAATGTCTGGGGTGGGGGGCTGTTTAGTTTGGCCTGGGCCCTCAGGGGCGCCTCACACTTTCCGCCTCTGGCTGGGACGCAGGGCAGCGGCCCCGAGGCTGAGTCACGGCCCGAGAGAGGGGAGGGAGGGACCCGGACTCCGTCCCTCCCCCAGCTCGGGGATCCCGGGTCAGCCCGGGTGAGGGCCAGGGCCACCCTGGCACCGCCCATTGTGGTCCAACAGGTTGAGCTGGTGTCCCGCGGAGCCACCTGCTGGAAAGGGAGGGAGCCCCCCTGCGGAGGGGGTTGGGGAAGAAAAAACGAGTCCCACCCAGTTCGACTGCGGGTAGCAGAACCTGGCTGGAGGTGTCCAAATCTGATTCAGTTTTACACTAATGGGAGGGGCTCTTTGGGGTATGTAGCACTGCAGGCCCAGTTGGAAGCGTCCCTCATAGGATACCTTCCTCAGTTAGGGGGCACTGAAATTCGTATCTTTGTCCCCTCCAAACCCACACCTCCTAAAACACCCAGGCTGCCCTCCCCATCTGGGTCTCAGCGTATCCCAATCAAAAGGTCCATTCTTCTCGGAGACTCAGTTTCTCCACTTCAGGAACCGGTGAGATGGAGGCGGGGAGCAGGAGCGAGCGCGCCTCCCCCTCCCCCTTTGCGATCCCGGCCCCTCCCCTCTGACAATGCCAAGGCCGCAGCGGCAACGGCTGGAGCGTAGAGGCTGCTTGCCCAGGGCGCCGATCCCTCCCCGCAGGGCGCCGTCACGCGTGGGGAGGGACGAAGGGTGCTCGCAGCTCAACTCCCCCGCTCCCTCTGAGGGGGGGTGGGATGGGGCGAAGGAGCTGGAGCTGAGGGCCTGGTGGCTCCCCCTCCCCCTACCTCCCGGGGCCCTGACCTGATTATAGCCCCTCACGGGACCCCCCGCCTCAGTCCCCTAAGTCCCCGCCTCACCCCCACCTAGCCTATCTATCATCTCTCGTACCCTTCCCTCCTGAAGTGCTGACCCTACAGAAGCCCCTCTTGGAGGAGTGGGAGCCCTTGATGGGGGTGCTCAGTTCTCCGGCCGCTGCGGACACTACCCCCTCCCCCTTCCCCTCCTGCAGCTTCCAGGCCAGCCCCTCCGCTCCGTCCCCGCCCTAGCTGAACGCAAGGCAGGACCCAGTTGAGATGGGCAGGTGTTAAGGCCAATGGACAGACAGGGCGGAGGAGTGCCCCGAGCTGGGAGGAGCCGCGGCGGAGGGCTGGATAGGGGTCCGGGGCGGAGCTCGAGTTAAGGTGGACTGCGAGAGATGGGGGCTACAGGAGAGAGATAGGGGGTAGAGAAGAGAGAAGGGGAGAGGGAAAGACAGGACAGACAGACTGACAGACACGCGGGGGGGAGGGACTCCCGCCGCAGGTGAAGGGAGAAAGAGAGAGAAGGAAAGAGGGTGGGGAAAGAGGAGGGTAGGAAAGCCTCGGACAGCAAAGTAAGAGCTTGGACGAAGGGAGCGAAAAAGGAGGGAGGGACCCATCTGCGCCCTGCCGGGACTGGCTGGACCAAGGGGTTGAAGTTTATGTCCTTATTGGGTGGAGGGAG
>PVIA01007196.1:0-86764 GCA_004024845.1 Tonatia bakeri
AAAAAAAAAATACCTGTCAGGGTTGAGCCCAGGAGATTCTCTCAGCCTCACAGGAGGCTCCCTGGGGAAAGCCACAGAGTCCAAGAAAGTACACAAGCCCACCCACCTGGGAGCCAGCACCAGAAAGGCCAAATTTGCTTGTGGGAAGTGGCAGAGGGGAGGGAAGTCCTAGGGAGAGCAGAGCAGGTGCCATTGTTCCCTCTCAGACCCTGCCCCCACATAAACATCACAACCCAGCAACTGGGATGCCCTGCCCTGGTGAACACCTAAGGCTCCGCCGCCCACACGTTACAGCTGCAACCAGATCAAAGGAAAATAAAAAATAAAAAAGATGGCTCAAACAGAATTGAAATCCCCAGAGCCAATTTTTTTAAGGGACTGAGAGGTAGCCAACCTATCAGATGCACAGTTCAAAGCACTGGTGATCAGGATGCTCACAAAATTGGTTGACTTTGGTCATAAATTAGATGAACAAATGCAGGCTATGATAAGAGAAATGAAGGAAAACGCACAGGGAACCAATAGTGATGGGAAGAAAACTGGGACTCAATTCAATGGAGTGGACCAGAAGGAAGAAAGGGACAAGCAAACAGAAAACAATGAAGAAACAAGAATTAAAAAAAATGAGGAGAGGCTTAGAGACCTCCAGGACATCTTTAAACGTTCCAACATCTGAATTATAGGGGTACCAGAAGGGGAAGAGGAAAAACAACAAGTGGAAAAGTTATTTAAACAAATAATAAAGAAGAACTTCCCCATCTGGCAACGGAAATAGACTTCCAGGAAGTCCAGGAAGCTTAGAGAGTCCCAAAGAGGTTGGACCCAAGGAGGAACATGCCAAGGCACATCATAATTACATTAGCCAAGGTAAAAATGAAGGAGAGAATCCTAAAAGCAGCAAGAGACAAGGAGACAGTAACCTACAAAGGAGTTCCCCTAATGCTGTCAGCTGATTTCTCAAAAGAGACCTTGCAGGCAAGAAGGGGCTGGAAAAAAGTATTTGAAGTCGTGAAAGGCAAAAACCTCAATCCAAGATTACTCTCTCCAGCAAAGCTTTCATTTAGAATGGAAGGGCAGATAACGTGCTTCTCAGATAACGCCAAGTTAAAGGAGTTCATCATCACCAAGCCCTAATTATATGAAATGTTAAATGGACTTACCTAAGAAAATGAAGAGTAAAAACATGAACAGTAAAAAAAGACTTCAAATTCACAGTTAGTAACAACCATACATAAAACAAAAGCAAACTAAGTAAACAACTAAAACAGGAACAGAACCACAGAAATGGAGATCACGTGGAGGGTTAGCAACAGGGGACTGGGAGAAGGAGTGGGGGGAAAGATAGGAGAATAAGTAGCATAGATGGTAGGTAGAAAATAGGAGGAGAGCAAGAATAGTATGGGAAATGTAGAAGCTAAAGAACTTATTACACATGGACATGAACTAAAGAGGGGAATGTGGGTGGGAGGGGGTGGGCAGGGTAGAGGAGAGTGAATGGGGGAAATGGGACAATTGTAACAGCATAATCAATAAAAAAATGTTAAAAAAATAAAAATAAAAAACAGTAGAGTAGATGAAGCTGAGAATCATATCAGCGATTTGAAAGATAAAAAAGCAAAAACACCCAATCAGAACTGGATCAAAAAAGAATAAAAAAATAAATAAAGGTAGTATAAGGAGCCTCTGGAACAACTTCGAGCATACCAACTTTCACACCATGGGGGTGCCAGGAGAAGAGAGTGAGCAAGAAGTTGAAAACTTATTTGAGAAAATAATGAAAGAAAACTTCCCTAACCTGATGAAGGAAATAGACATACAAGCTCAGGAAGTGAAGAGAATCCCAAACATGATGAACACAAAGAAGCTTCCACCAAGACACATAATTAAAATGCAAAAGATTAAAGACAAGAGAGAATCTTATAAATAGCAAGAGAAAAGCTGTTAGTTATCTACAAAGGAATTCTCATAAGACTGTCAGCTGATTTCTCAACAGAAATTTTACAGGCCCGAAGAGATTGGCAAGAAATATTCAAAGTGATGAAAAGCAAGGACCTTAACCAAGATTACTCTACCCAGCAAAGTATCATTTAGAATCAAAGGACATACAAAGAGCTTCCTGGACAAGAAAAAGCTAGAGGAAGTCATCACCACCAAACCAGCATTACATGGAGTGCTAAAGGGTCTTCTTTAAGAAGAAGAAGGTGGGGGAAGATTAAAAACATAAACAATAAAATCACACTAAATACATATCTATCAACACTTGAATCTAAAAAACAAAATAAATGAACAAACAGAACATAAACAGGCTCATAGATACAGAGAAAATTTTGATGGCTGCCAGATGGCAAGGGGGCTGGGTGGGGAATATGGGTGAAAAAGTGAAGGGATTAAGAAGTATGAATTGGTTGTTACAGAATATCATGGGGATGTCAAATACAGTGTATGGAATATAGTCAATAATATTCTAATAACTTATGTATGGTGTCAGATGGGTATAAGATTTATCGGGATAATCAGTAAGTCATATGAAGTCTAATTACTGGGGTGCACACTTGAAACTAATATAGTATTATATGTTGACATATTTCTGCCATGCAACAACATGGCAGAAATACACATTATATCAAGCAAAAGAAGACACACAAATGAAGGCATACTGTATGATTCCACTTACGTGGAGTCAAAGAATAGAACACATGAACTGACAGTGACTGAGATCAGAAAATACTTAGGATGGAGGTAGAATTGTTTGGGAAGGAGCACAAAGAAACTTGGGCGGGTAATGGAAATGCTCTCTTACTTTGAGCAGTGAACACACCAGGATGGATGTCTCAAACTGTCAAAACTCTTTTAGCTGAACACTTAAATCTATGTATGTTATTGTATGTTGATTATATCTCAATAAATTATTTTTAAAAGGGGCCTAAATGGGTTAGCAACAGGGATTATGGCTTTGCCCCTTGGAGGCCAGTTTCTTCTCCTCTGACAGAAACCTGAGATCTGACCCTATTAACTCCTCAAAGAGCCTGGGCCTAAAGGGTGAAGGCAATGAAGAGTTTGAGCAAAACAACTTTAACCAAAAGTCCTTTCTGCATAATGGTGTTGAAAATGCTGCTTTTCTCTGCCCCCTCCCAGAGAAAACTGACCTCTTATTTATTATCTTCATCTGTTAAAACTCAGAGGATAAATACCAGAGGTGCTTGGCAGTCATTCCCCACTGTCGTCCAAGAAGGAATAAAGTACAGCTCTCTGCAGAGTGCAGCTGGTTTAAGAGGCCTAAGGTCACCTGTCATGCTGGGTAGGGAGGAACCTTATTGTTGGCACAGAAGTCAGCTCCAATGACAGACACCCTTGGTTCTAATTTTAGGAGTCACTGGACATCACACAGAGATTGACTTCAAAACTTTATGCAGAAATGATTAAAAGAGGTTTGGGCTGTACCTATATGTTCCTAGATCAAGGATGTCTGGGTTCCCCAGGGAGGCGCAGTCTGATGGTATCTAAACAACCCCTGAGGGCCAGGTAGTTCCCATCCCGGGGACACCAGGATATCAGGGGGTTTGGAAACCAGTTGTATGAGGGACATTGACAAGAATCATGTGCCTTTACTCAGGAAGCAGTGTGGGGAGACACCACAACCACTCAAATACTTGAGGGGCTATTGAAAAGAAGAAGAAATAGGCTTTATTTATGCCAAACTGAAAAGCTTCAACCAATGCATAGAAGTCACAAGAAACTGGATTTTAATGCAACATAAAAAGGACCTTTCTAACAACCAAAGCTGCTTAGCATTTCAGTCACATATCCATTAGTTCAGCCAACAATTTTTGAGCACCCACAATGTTATGCACACACCAGAATAGAAACATGGCCCTGAAGGATGTACACTGAGAACTGGAGACAAGATGTGAGTATAAATCACTCAGATGCAAGACAATGAGAAACAAGGGCAGGTGAAAGGGCCACATTAGGAGAGAGGGATTACTTCCAGCCTCAGCCAGGTCCTCCATGATGCTCACCAGTCATTTTGCTCCTCTTCCCATTTATTCTTTCATCCGTTCAATAAATATTAATTGAGTCCCACTGTGTGTCAAACATGGTTCTAGGTGCCAGGGATGTAGAGTAAATGCGACAACCGCTTGGCTGCATGGGGTTCACAAGTATGTCCTAAAGAGAAAAGACAGCCCAAAGGCAAACAGATAGTGACTACAGTGTCTTCCAGTTGGTGACTGGTATTACAGAGAAATAAGGTTGCTCTGGCTCTTTATCACTCTCTTCAAGAAATCAAACAGTCCCTCTTCTCTTGTCTTCCACTGCAATGGCCTCCCACATCATTGAGAAAAGTGTGGCCTCAGCCTCCTTTCTCTGCACATCCTAATCTCCATCATCTTTGCCCTTTCTCACCCGGTTACTTTTTGATTCTTCCTTCAAGATTGACCTCTCCACTTACGCTCCCTGCAACCTCAGGGGCCTTGCTCCATCAATTCCACCAGCACATATGCTCCCCACTTTTCCTCCCTTCATTCATTAGCTTGTTGTGAACGCACAGACTTATTCATTTCTCATAGTCCCAAAGCAACATTCCTTGGCTACCCCCAAGATGGCAAGTAGGTGTTAATCAAGAGTTAGTTTAAATTAATTCACAGCAGTTTCCTGAGTGCAGTGGCACACAGACAATATATACCTGATGGATTAATATGTGTGCCCACAGTCACAGAAAGCACCACACATTGTGAGGCTCTTAGTGAGTACCTGCAGATCCTCTCTCTCTGTGTGTGTCTCTCTCTCTGTTGTCAGATTTCTTAGAAGCTCATACTATACGCTTTGCCTCTCCTGCTTTACCTCTCCTTTATTACATTGCCCACCCCACCATGTTTCTGTCCCCTGCCCTGCTCCTGCAAATATCACACAGTGATCACCTAATGTCCAGCACAGTGGCTTCCCTTCATTGCATTCAGTGTCTTGGTTGATGTTTTTCAAGATTATGCCCTCTGTCCTCTGCTCAACTTTCTGTCACTCCCTAAACAATCTCATCCATCCCTAGATGCAAATATAACCTGAGCGCTAGTAGCTTCTCCATTCAGTGTTCGGCCAAGTTGTCAAGCGTAAGAAATGAGGGAATGGGTGTGATTGTGAAGGGGTGACACACAAGAGTCTTGTGGTGATGGCACAATTGAGTATCTTGGTTGTGATGATGGTCACTCAAAGCTACACCTGTGGCAAATAGTTACACACACACACACACACAGATGAGTGCATATAGATTGGTGAAATCTGAATAAGTTCTATGGATTGTGCCAGTGTCAGTTTCTTTGCTCTGCTGTTGTAGTGTGGTTAAATATTTAACATGATCATGGATGTATTGAGGGAAACGGGGAAAGGAGTGTGTGATTTCCCTGTATCTATTTTTGCAACCTCCTGGGAATCTGTAATTACTGCAAAATAAAAAGTTAAGACTAAATAGATAAATAATTTCTTGAAAATAGTTTAAAATACAAGATAAAACTTCCATGGCTCCCCATTTTTTATGGAACAAAATACAAACTCCTTTGCTTAACATCTAAAGCACTTAACAATGCGCCTCATATCCCATTGCTCTTCCTTCAGGCCCTTCATCTTTCATTCTATAATCATTGAGTATTGGGAACCCACAATGGGCTGGGACACTGAAAATACAGTGGTGAACAAGGTAAGTAAGGCCCCTGCCTTCAGAAACTTACAATCTTTGGGGAAAGCAGCCAAGTAGGCAAAGAATTCCAATGAAGTATGCCAAGTGCTACAAGTGGAAAGTACATAGGCTGTCTAACCAGTCTCCTCATTATTCCTTTTCACTTGTGCTAGTTTCTTTGCCCAAAATACTCTAACCTGCACTAGTGAACTTTCACTGTCAAATCTACCCATTCATTTATTCAATAAAGTTTTTACTGCATGCCAGCTCTGTGACAGACCTTGTTCCGGTCCTTGGGGCTACACTGTGGACAAGAGGCAAATAAAACTGAGAGCCATTGGAAGGGGAAGGAAGGGAAACTTGTGCTAGAGAATAGAGGGTAGTTTTCAAGGTAATAAGAGTTGCCTTGACCAGCCTTTGTTCTTCACCACCTGAAGCAATGGGTTATCTCTGAAATCCCTGATACGATCATTTGAGGGTTTTTTATCAATATAAGCACTTATAAAGTCATCACAGTTTTTGTGTTCCATGAAAATACAGGTAGGGTAAGTAAAGATTGATTCCAGAGAAGCATAGACCATTATATTCCATAGGTTTCCAGACCAAAACCTAAATAAAATTGAAGAGGGTTCATGAAAATGTAACTTAAAAAGTGTAACTTAAATGTAACTTAAAAAGGCCTTCCCAGGGGCTGGAAAGGCCTCAGGGGCAAGACAGGGAGGGATGTGGGAGTAAACCAGCTCAGTCCTAGTCTCTGGCTTTGTTTTTCCACTTGCATTTTCTTCCAAGAGTGCAAATGTGTTTTCTTCTCAGTCTCCAGTTTGCCACACTTCCCAGCTCATTCAACTGGATTGGTTTACCCTCTGGGTTGCATTGTTTTTCTCTGAATGCTTCCATCTGTTTCACTCCCTGCCTTCTGCTTATGTGCACTTTCTCAGTCAGGGGGCTCTTCTCCCCCATGAAGCTACTCCGAGGACCAGTTGTGAATACAATTGTGATTTAGCTTCCTCCCTGTCCTCCCCATCTACATTTTCTACTAGTACTTGTTTCCATTTATGTTTCACTAGCCTGAGCAAGAGGAACAGAGCTAGAATTCAATATTTATCCAGCACTTATTACTGTGCTAAACAATTTACATACATAATATTATTCGATCTTCGCAGCGGTAGGTCTGTAAAATAGGCATTATTTTTGTTGCCATTTACTAGATGAGGAAACTGATTTTCAGGGAATTTCTACAACTCACCTCTGGTTGTAAAACTCAAAATCAGGATTTTACCCAGGTCAGTGTGACTCCAAAGCCCATTTGTAGCACCAAGTACTTTAATAACTGCAGTATTTTTCTTTCTTTTTAAAAACTCTTAGGAATGTCTTTATATCAGAAACATTCTTTTACTACTTGCTTCTTTTCATTCAATATTATATATTTGAGATTTATCCATGTTGATAAGTTTTACATACATATTTTAATAACAATATTTCATTTTATGGATATTCTACCTTGGGGTATGTTTAAGTCATTCCCAATGTTTTGCTGTAGTGCAGTTCTTAGCTCTATTGCATGTGGGACTTTATTTAGGGTATATACCTAGAAATAAGATTTCTCAGTTGAAGGGTATGGGTGATGTCTCTATAACTCTATTTGAATTGCTTACAATCTCTCCTCAAAGTGGTGGTATTAGTTTATACTCCCACCAGCATCCTACATTCTCACCATTACTTGAAATTTATCAAATTCAAAAGCAAATATGGCAAAATCTGGGTGGCAGGTACATGGATGTGTTGTGTTATTTTTTTATACTTCTCCATACATTTAAAATATTCCATAATTAAAATTAAAATGTTATTATGATTATCTACATTTATTAGTGACTTGGATAAAGACTTAGAATTCTTACTAGTGGTGTCTGCACATGTCACTGACCTGTTATCCAAAAGACTCTAATATTTCTCAATACTCAAACTATGTCAGGAAATATTCTTTCTTGCAGCAACTGAAAAGGACCCCCTAGTGCAAAGACTAGGGTGCCGAGTGCAAAAATTAAGATGGCTATGAGGCATCATTTGCAAAAAGGACCATGTGCAGAAGAACTGAGTGCAGCAGAAGAATGACTATAAATGTCCAAAAGAATGTGATCCCTCCATGCCACAGCCTGTAAGTACAGAAGGCTCCTCTCCAGCTGGAGAGGAGGTGTCGTTAGAGCGTGAGCTTATCCTTCTCAGTTCCTTGATCAAAGGACAAAGTTTCTGCTGTGCTTTACCAAATTCAGTCTTGCTTTATAGGTGTAAACAGCACTGGGCAAAAGACTCTGGTTTGGGTCTCTGACCCAAAAGGGTTGGTAAAAATCACAAATGATTTAAACTATTCTTGAAAATTCATTAGGACAGCACCACGTTGGAGACCACATCTCTCAGTAAATGTGGTACAGCCACTGTTTTCTCCATGATTACAACAGATCTGTTTTTTCAGTTGAGCATAAAGGGAATAGATGGTTCATGTTTTAAAAAGACCTTTCAACACAAAAATGACAAAACATTCCCTTTCTGTAAGGCTCATAAAAACTGAGACCAACTGAAAAAGGTCATATTTTAATTTCTGATCTATATTCACTAGGTCTGCAACCACTAATGAACTGGCAGCTAGAATGACCCAAATCGTTAAAAAGTGTGTGTGCATGCATGTGTACATGCACACAGGGTATCTTTCCCTCTTTCTCTTTCATCTAAAAAATTGTTGAATTTCCATATATTAAATATGTGTTCAATGAAACATTTCATTGTTTTTGTATTGAAAAATCATTTAATCATTAAGTCAATGTATTATTTTTTTAACTCCCCGGGCCAATTTCTTCTTAAAACCTGTTTTTCATAGGTACCTAGTAGCTACATTTTTTTAAGATGGCTTGCAGGTGGTCCACTCCCAGGCACTGGGCTGTGGCCCTGAACTAAGACACTGGCCACCATGGTGAGCTTCCCTTCCAGAGACGTAATCAGAAAGGTGAGTATGACCACAGCACAAAAAAGCACATGAAAAGCAATTCCCCTGGTTAGATCTAAGGTGTACATTCAAGGCCTTGTGGAGGACATGAGTCAAAGGGAAACAGAAGCTGAGAACCCCAAGAATAGACCGTGAAAGGGCCTTACTGTGGGAAGAGGCAACAGAGGGCCAAGCACACACAGTGGTCTCAAGGCTGGGTGTTCCTGAGGTCTGGTGGCAAAGGTTTTGAGGTAAAAGCCATGTCAAATACTGCCCTCTGAATTAACTTGCCCTAAAATAACAAAAGACGATGAAGAAAACTGCATTTTTCTAAGTCAGATGGAAAAAGACAAGAACCATATGATCTTATTCATTTGTGGGATATGAAATAAAAGCAACACATGGACAAACAGAACTCATAGAAGTAGGCAACAGAAGGGTAGTTACAGGAGGGGACGGGGTGGGGGAGGACTAAGAGGGTAAAAGGAGTCAAATATATGTTACCAGAAGAAGACTAGATTCTGGGAGGTGAGCACACAGTACAGTATACAGATGTTATATTATAAAGTTATACAACTGAAACTTGTATAATGTTATTAACCAATGTAACCCCAATAAATTTAATTAAAAATTACTATTTCTACCATTTGGCAAGTACCAAGTTAGATGCTTTACAATCGTCTTTATTCCTCAGGACAGAGCTGGAACTTAATTTGCAGATAAGAAAACAAGACCAAACCAAAGGACACAGTGCTTTTGAAGGCTTGACTGTGTCTGGTCTCATGACCAAGCTCAACATCAGTGGGGAGAGAAGTACACTCTGCTCTTGGTCGGAGACACTGAACTGCAGGACAGTGGCTGTGTGTGTATGATCTTATCACAGGGGAAAAAAGACTGGGAAATAATCTACCATATTCCTCATCAAAAATAAAAACACTATTATAGCAGAAACACTGTTCCTACATGAGGTACTACCTAATACTACAGTGATATAAAAGTAATTAGCACAGCCCAAAATAAAAATTACCAGTCTTCACTCTGTTCCTGAAGAGGGCA
Source organism: Tonatia bakeri (assembly GCA_004024845.1). Classification (NCBI taxonomy): domain Eukaryota; kingdom Metazoa; phylum Chordata; class Mammalia; order Chiroptera; family Phyllostomidae; genus Tonatia; species Tonatia bakeri. The sequence continues at coordinate 9,702 of PVIA01007196.1, forward strand.
CAATGCTAGTGTATTCCTAACTGGTATCTCTTTTTTAAAATTAGTTTTATTAATAAAAGTCAGTTTCTTTCTTCACAGAGAAAAGAATATTGAAACATGAAAAAGCTGAATATGTCACCTGTAGCTTTCCTTTTCATTGTTTTCCTCATCCAAGCCTTTTTTGCCTTACCCCCTTTTCCCAATATGCTCAATTGTACCAAGAAGATACAATCCTTTTGAAAAATGCCAATTGAACATACTTCAATGTGAGGTTCAAACAAGGTGACACATGTCAAGCACTTATCAGGGTGCCAGGCCCAGCTTACAAGCTCAATACCTGAAAACAGAGAGCTACCATTATAATAGGCCACTTGTGCCCCATCCACAACAGCACCAGCACAACGCTGGGCCCATAGTTCTTTCTAATAAAACTTGCAGAATCAACCTTATCATGAACTGCATGCGTGTTCATGACCTCTTCAGCTCCCTGCCCAAAAGGGTGTTAAAGGCCTGTGGTAGGGTTCACCTGGGTGGGGGTCAGAGGCAACTGCTGAAGGAGGATATAGCTTATTGAAACTCTGAGTAACAAAGTCAATCATAAATGCCTAAGGAATTATTCACTTTTTTTTTCTCTCTGCCTTTGCTTGACCCCACCAACAAAGAAAAGGAGAAGTTAAGTTTATCTTACTCATTTGACAAACTTTACTAAGTGCCATTAGTTACCAAGCCAGAAAAAGCATTGGGGAGAGAAGAGGCCATTATGATGCCAGATGAACAAAATCCAGTCTTTGCCCTGCATGATCCACAGGCTGGCGTGGGAGACCACAGGCAGCCTCAACACAAGCAAGAAGAGGGACTCTGTGGGCCCAGGTGGCACATGCTTTAACTGAATTAGTTTCCCAAATAACAGAAATGGAAAACATTGTTCAATATCAGAGTATCATTATGTATCTTTTTAAAAGCACATCTTTGTTAAATGAATAACTAAATCTTGGGAGCTTCTATATGTCTTGGTATTGCTCTGGTGACAATATATTCTGTTTTCTATTCCCACATGGGGACACTTGGTAAATATTTGCTGCATAGATGACAGAGGCTTTGTCCATTCTACTGAGTGCTGATGACCACACAGCTGCTCCCATACACTAATTTGAGTGGCTGTCACCTACAGAACCTACCTTCCCCTCCCTATGTACCCCGTATTTGGCAAAGGCTGTCCTGACTCAAACTCTTCTCTGATCTCTCTGTTGTGGGTGCCTTCTGCCCACTTTCCTATTTCCTCTCTCTAGAGAGAAAGGTGCTTCATTCTGCTCCAGACAGGGCAGCCTAAAGAGCCGACATGAGTTGGAGGCCCTATTCCAGAGCACAGAACATCTTGAAGATATTTGTAATTTTACACCAACTGGAGGATATAATTCATTGCTTGCTGAATCAAAGTCTGCCAGCTGCCAGAGGATTCCAGAGATCATTTGTATAATACTTAAAAGCAAAAACAAAATGAAATGGTTCTGCACTAATCCTACCCTCCCTCACACACAAATATACATACTTACAACCAAGACATGGGTTCTTGCTCTCAGATAGAATAAGCCACACCACCTAATGCTTGCCCCTGCCTGCTGTCCCTTGATTTCCAAGGAGAAATGGCTCAACTCATATTTGGGATATACAAACTTTGTGGGTACAAGTCCAACCCAGGCAAACTGTAAAGTTAAAAGTGAATTACTGTCAGCTATAAAAGGCTTGAGGGATAGAGGGAATCCCAGCCAAGGAGAGGGATGCTGGCTTTGTCTCTTATGCAATTAATCATCTGTAAATGCAAAGGGATGGCACTGGAAGATTAGGAGAGTCTCAGTGCCTTGCTAAGTCTCTGCTTTCCAACTGGAGTCATAGGGTCAGAGCAGTTTGATAAAGCCCTCCCACTCGCCTGGACCCTGGGGAAAAGGGAAAAATCAAATTGCTAACTGACAGGAGAGACCAGGGGAATGAGAGTATCTTTCCTGTCTAACCAGGGCTAACAGGCACTATGCCAGGCACAGGCACTCTGGCCTTAACTCTTCCTATGGTTTCTACATGCAGAAGCTGAGTGAATGTCACTAGCCAGCCACATTCAACAGACCGTTCAAAAGGAATCATTGCTGCCACCTATTGAAGGCTAACTATGCATCCTGCACCTTTTAACCCTGTATATACTCGATCTTAATTCTGGCTGCCGCCCTTTGTGGCAGGGCACCATGTTTATCCCATGTTTACAGATGAGGAAAGTAAGGCTCAGAGAGACTCAGTGACTTACCCTAGGTCATGCATTTGCTGAGTAACGGACATGGGATTTGAACTCAAGCCTGTCTGAGGCCACTGTTAGAAGCCACTGTTTGGAATCACCAGACAACTTCCTCTCCTCAAAAAGTGAAGGAAGTCTCATGACACAAAGTCTTTTTTGAACTGGAAACAACAAAAAGGTTTAATTCCCTGGAACACATGACAGATTATCCCCACTTTGGTGAAGATAAATATAAAAATAACTAAGAGACAGTTTGTGGCTCAACTACAGCAGCAGCCAGTTGTGTCCTTTCAACATCTAAGTTTCATTACCATATTCCCGTTTCTCTTCATCTTGGCTTCCTACACTTTTCCAATCCTCTGTGTGTGCATTTGCTTGTTTTTTATTATGGTGTGAGTTTTTTGCAATCCACGGCAAATCTTTTATAGAGTGAGATGGAAAATAGAAATATGGAAAAGACAGGTGGACAGAGAGCTAGATGTGGATAGATGGATGACTGGACTGATAGATGGGTGGGTGGATAGACCTACACAGGTGGATGAAGAGATGGATAAATGGACAAACATGAGAACAGACAGATGATTAACAAGAATATAAATAATTGGGCGGGCAGATAAATTAATAGGCCGGTGCACAGACAGATAAATAGATGAGTAGAGCTGCCATGACCCATGTGTATCTGCCATGACCCATGTATATCTGACTTATACAGAGACCCATGTCTCTGACTTATATCCACACCAGCGGCCTGGACCCTCTGAGAATGACATACAAGGAGACACCACCTTGAGGGCAGAGAGACCTGAAAGGTCCTCAGAAGTTATACTAATTTGGCATCTGTTACTGAATTGGCTCTTTCTTCAATGGTCAGTAAGGAGGGTGTAGGAATGACTTAATATAAATGTAGGACCCCTGTTCTGAATTTTGTTCTGCTGTCCTTTCACCTCCCTTCTTGCTATCCTTTCCCCTCATTCTCCATACCCCAAGGGTACCAAACCCTCTTGATTGGCCAACATTATCTTATCTAGCTTCTATCTTTTATGCATGGATTTTTACATCTCACATCTCTACCTACTACCTGAGGCAGACTATAAGTACCAGGAAGGCAAGAAACATTTCTCTTGCCTCTGCTGATCTAGCATTTTACTTCAACGCAAGTTAATGACAAGATGGAAAATTATCTCATGGAAGCCATCATAAGTGCAAACCATGGGCTTCTCTACTTAGAGAAGGGTAGAAGCCCCTCTGAGCACTGTCACAAAATACCTGCAATGTTCAATGACACCATCTGCAAATAGCAGCCACTGTTTATGAAAAAGTGCCAGTGCCACCACAGTGTCCACTTATTGAGTGCTCACTAAACACATTATATAATAACAGCTAATCAATGATCTAAGTAAGTACTTTTCATTGAATAACTCAATCTTCATCAATAATAGGATCTAGTGGTAGGTCCTAGGGTTATTCATATTTTACAATGAGAAGACTGCACACTGAGCAAGGTCAAATAATGACCTCAAGGTCACACATGAGTAAGAAGCAGAGCTGGAGTTCCAATCTTAGTCCAACTCTAAGCTGGTGGTCCTAACCTCCTAGCTATGGGATCATTTTAGGTGGGACAGTGGAGAGAGTACTCCAGACCTTGTGGAGAGTCATTAAAGAGCCTTATTAGATGCCCTGGCTGGTGTAGCTCAGTGGATTGAGTGCCAGCCTGCAAACCATAGAGTCACTGGTTCAATTCCCAGTCAGGGTACATGCCTGGGTTGCAGGCCAGGTCTCTAGTTGGGGGCTCAAGAGAGGCAACCACGCATTGATGTTTCTCTCCCTCTCTTTCACCATCCCTTCCCCTCTCTCTAAAAATAAATAAATAAAACATTTAATTTTTTTTAAAAAAGGAGCCTGAGTGGATGCCTTCAGACCAGTCTAAACACACAGCTCTTCTCTCTGATCAGACAAGGACTGGTGGGGTCCAACCTAGAAACTCAAACTGGCAATGGTTCATGGGGCATCTCCTGAACAATTAATGACTTGCCACTCCCAAAGCCACAGGAGGAAGGACAGCTGATTGGGCAGTCAAGGCCTGGGTTCATGGCATACATTCAATTCTTTTTATGACTTTGCCCAAGTCATTGAATTTCTGTGCACTTCAGCTTTCTCATCAGCGTATGGGAATAGTACCATCATCCCAGGATACAGCACAGGGCTATATAGGTGATTCTTGGTGAAAATCAAATGAATGACTGAGAGTGGGCCTCATTTTACAAGCAAGTGACCAAAACTGCCTTATAAAGTGAAGGGGATTCTGCTCCACTCTGAAAAAGTCGTTGGCAGGATTTCTGCATTAGGGCCCCTTGGAAAACATGACCTAACTGGATGATTCAATGAGCTTCCCAAATGCATTACTGATTATTGTTAGGAAATACCAAGTGGTGTCTGAGAGTTCAACTAGCCCCTAAGGTTACTCTCAAGGCTGGTGAGTAAACCATGGTTATATCACTGTGGGCTCCTGGCCACTTGGCTGCGATGCTAGAAGTGCTTCAGGCTTGTTCTGTTCTGACTCGATTTGACCACAATCATATTAAATATTAAATCATCTAGTGGCACTGGCATAAAAAACACTATGTCAGGCATTAGCTATTCTGCCTTTTGTTACTATCCGTAACCACGGCCTAACTACTTAGAAAGTTCTAACTTCAAGCCTAAGGCTCAAAAGAAATTATATCTATCCTAAAGGAACTTGGTCCCAATTTCACTGAAAATAAAAAGTCAGCCCCCAGACACTGACACTGTGTTATTTCGTGTTCTGGGCCAGCTGAAGGCTCAGAGGGAGATGGCTGTTCATCAGGGCTGGGACTTCTTGCCTATCTGCCCTATTCATCACAACTGTGATTCCTGGCTCTGTCTCCTCTCCTTGGGGCCTCAAGCTCCCTCTCTTGCAACTGACAGCACAGCCTCTACATCACCCAGAACTATGCTTTTAAAACTATGGGGCATCCTCTTAACCTATGACTCCACTCAGCCTCACCAGTAGAGGCACAAACTGGCATCGTGACCTCTTCTGGCATGTGAAGAGAAGTACATAGCATCGCCTGTGCAGCCATCTTGCCAAAATGTCTCACCAGGACTGGATCGTGAGGAAGCACTCAGACACATTTAGAATGTGGGGCATTCTAAGAGACAACTGGCTTGGACTTTGCAAAAGTGTCAGTGTCACTTAAAAAAAGAGGTGGGAGGCTTTTTTACATTAAAGGAGACAAAGATACATAACTAAACACAGCATGTGGATGAATCTTGATTGGATTCTGGTTTCCTAAAAATAGCTCTTACAAGTCTTGAGAAAAATTGGAAATGTCTGAATAAAAACTTCATATTAGATGGTGTTATTGGATCAGGGTTAGTTTTCCTGAGTGGTGTAATAGTAATGCAGTGGTGTTGGAGAATGTCTTTACTCCGAAGAGATTCATTCGGGGTGAAGAGATATGTGTTCACACTGTCAAAAATACATACAACCTCTGTCGTTGAGATGGCGCTTGACTGAGCAGAGCAGCATCTCAGACCTGTCAAAAAAGATGTTCTAATCCCTAAAATAATGAGAGAAAAGGCCCAAGAGAGATGTTCTGAGCAAGTTCAAGATTTTATCAAATGCTGCAAGGAGTCTGGAATCCTTATGGTAGTAAAACACCAGAAAGAAAATTCTGCATTAAAAGAAATGTCTAACTGCTTACTATAATGATCTTGCTTTCTCTGAAAAATGCAAAATAGAATACATGAAGGAAAGGGAAACATTCAGAAAAGCTGGAATTTTTACCAAGAAAAGACTACAGAAGCTTCCAACAAGCATGTAGGCAAATATTCAAATGATAAAATTACCTAAAATAATTAATTCAAGGACGTATGTTTGCTTTATCCTAAATTATGAAAATATTAATTTTATCTGAAGTAAAGATGTTTTTTTTCTTTTTATTGTTGCTTAAACACAGTTGTCTCCATTTTCCCTCAACCACTCCTCCCATCCTAGCCATCCCCCTCCACCCTCAATCTTACCCCACTTTGGTTTTGTCCATGTGTCCTTTATAGATGTTCCTGAAAACCCTTGTTGTTTAAATTAGAAAATACGTACATCAATCCTTACTCTTCACAGATGCCACATTTGCAAATTTACCTACTTGCTACAATTTATCTATAACCCAAAATTGATGTGGTGCTTTCACGATCACTTACAGACTCAGGGTGGTGAAACATTCAGCCACTCACTGAGCACATTTCCAGTAGAGGTCAACAAGGCAACACTCTGCCTTCTTGTTTCACTTGTTTTATACCATAAACAAGTGCCCCTTTCACAATCTATTTAGTGCCTCATTTTTCACATTTTTGTGTTTTTGTTGGAGATTTTGCTGTTTAAAAAGGCCCTGTGCACAGTGTTGAAGAGTTACCTCATGTTCCTAATCACAAGACACTGTGATGTGCCTCACAGAGAATATCCACATATTAGATAAGCTTCATTCAGGCATGAGTTACAGTGTCATTGCTGTGAGTTCAGTGTTAATGAATCAACAACATGCACTAAATAAGATATCTTTAAAAAACACACACACGTAAATCAAGGTTAATGAAAATATGACCAGAGGCTGACGGGAAACTACCCCTATATTCTTCCTAAGAGCAATGGCTCAATATTTGCTAATTCAGTGTTCGCTGCAACTTTATAGAATATAACTACTGTGAATAATAAGAGTCAAGTGTGTCTGTACTATATACACATATATACATATACATATGTGTGTGTGTTATTTACACACAGGCTTTGCACAGATGTGGCAAAATGTCAACTAGATGAAGAATATATGGATAGTCATTATTCTAGTCTTTTATTTTTCTGTGCATTTAACCTTTTCAAGATAAAATGTTGGGGAAAAAACATACATGCATATAAACAGTAGCATGTGCCTTGTTAATAGTCATAAAATTAATTTAGACAGTGCGTCCAGCATTTTTTAATGAAAAGGAATGGCATGGAGGAGAGTAGAATAGAAAATATCAGTGCTTTTATCCATGTTTTGTGAAATTTGTTTCCAGATAGGGTGTGGATGTGTGCTTGCTGAGTTGTAAATTAAAATGTTTATCTTATTATGAGCTAGGGTTCAAAACACTTTGCAAGTTACAGGTTTGTGGGATCAAAGCATCCTCCTGGCACCCCTTCCTCACCTCCTCATTTCTTCAGTGTTTCTGTGCCGGGGTCCAGCCCTGTCTCCTGAGAGAGCCTTTCCCTCCCAGGCTGGCCACCACAAGTTGTGGTTCCACCCCCTCTGTCCTCACCCCATCCATTCTCCTGGGCTTCTCCATCACTCCATCCCTTCCCACATGCTTCTTCCAGGCCATCTAGAACATACTGTAGTCTCCCCTATACAATCACCTTGGCTTTCATATTTTTTGGTCCAGGCTTCTGTGTAGGGATGACTATTCATCATCAAGCACTTGAACTTGTCTCTGGTCATTTCACCATGGAGGCAGACAAGACAGGTCTATGAGAGCAGACAGGAAACACTTGGAGAGAGAGGGAAATCAGTGAAGGCTTCCATGACAAAGTGCTCCCTCAGAGATTATAAGTTTATTTTACTAAGTTACTAGCAGAGCTCTGTATAGAAAATAGAAATGTTTCATCACATTTAAGAGAAGAGTCAGGAGTTGGCATAGCAAAGTTACAAGGACAAGAGCATTCAAGATTGAAGGACCAACTAGGACAAAGACATAATGGAAGGAAGCAGCAGCAAGAAGTGAGTTTGGAAGAGTGGGATAATCCAAGGAAAAGAATTGTAAGTGGGATGCCTTTCCTGAAGTCACAGAGAACAACTCCAAAGGATACTATGGCTTATTTATTGTTATGGAGACCATAGAGGGTAGGACAGAAACCACATACAGGGACACTTCTGCACTCTAACAGGTGCTCACAGCTCTGGGGGAATGGAAGGTGTTAATAAAGAAAATATTTTCTTTCTCATTTTGGCTTAAGCTGGTACTAGCCAGCATCCCTATAAAGTGTCCATTCTTGAGATACGTGTTTTCATTAACTAATAGTCTCAAAATGGAAATATGACCACAAATAAAAAATAATTTAAAAAAGAAAAGAAAAAATAAGTGAGCCTGCAAGTACAAAGACAACTCACCATGAAAGACACACCCAAAAATACCAGTCTCACCTTTCTACCACTCAACACCGCTCTGTCAACAGTCTTCCATTCTTCAGCAGAAGCCCAGGATGCTCTCCTAGCCTAAATGGCTCAGATCAGGGGAGACACCTGGAAGGGAGGGAAGTAAGGAGCTCCCTGTGAGAGAAAGTGAGGATTCCAGAAGGAGATGGATAAAGTTTCTCAGAGAACCAGTTTGAAGATGGAAGAACAGAGGCGAGGGCAGGGAAGGGCATGGGTTGGCCCTTTAGAATGACCTGATTCCTCCTGTGCTGTACCCTCATATAAACAAATTTCAAAATCCTAGGGGTGACTAGAAAGAAGCTACTCATAAGGTACACCAGTCTTGCCCAGGTAGAAGTTTGTTACATATCCCTCACACAGCTTTATTTATGTGGAGTCTATTTGCAATGGCTCTGTATCCTTATAAAACTCCTCTCATACCCAGCACAGTGTTTTCCTATAGCTAAACCTAGGAAAACTCAACATTTGGTTGCTCTCAGACAAAGGAGAAACAAATGAGACCCTCCAAACTGAAGTTCCCTGTAAGAAGCAAATATGTGGAATTTGCAAATTAAAAATAGATATTAGTGATTTGCTTGACTGAATTCTGAAAGACCTAGTGTACGGTGTATGAGAAACCAATGTATTCCAATCAGGCAGGGTTCTCTGGCCTCTCAATGACAGCCCTCATTTATTTAATATTCACTTTTTGAAAACCTGCTGTAATTCTGCATACCCCATTAAACACTGTGCCTGACACCTCTCTGGGGGAAAATCTCCACCCTCCCTGCTGGTTCTCTTTCAGTCCCATTTGTCATCCACTGCCTACCATTTATAATTCCTCTAAGCTAAAGTCTCAAACTGGTGTCCTGTGAGACAGATTGAGCAATGGCATTTGGCTTACCTGGTATTGGCCAGCATAGTTGTCTGGTTGTTGTTATTTTTAAACCTTGAATTATTTGTTGTATCTAAAATTTAGTAGACTCCACCATGTTCTGGTTATCTATTGCTACATAACAAACCACCCAACCTTTGTGGCATAAAACACAATTATTTGCAATAGCTGCAGGTCAGGAATTTGGATAAAACTCAGTTGGGGTGGGGATGTGATGGTCCCTACTCCCCAAACTCTGGAAACACCCAATGACTAGGTGACATGAAGAACTTGGGGCACTGCTCACAATAACCCTTATTATGTACTTTCCCAGGATTAGTCTAGGTGAGGCACAGTTTACTTCAAAGACACATATTAAAAGAATATTAACTAAGAAAAAATCTAATATTTCATGTCTTAAATGGTGAAGGGATGCAATGATGGAAACCACAGAGGCTTGTAAGTGACTCCATTCACCATCATCCTCAAAAGGGGGCAGTGGTGAAAGACATCTTTCCAGGGCCTTCGGAGCTGCATATTGTGAGGTTTGCCTGAGAAATTGCCCCATATTGACTCTAAACTCCTGGCCCACACATACGAAAAGGAAGGCTTCTTGACATTCTAGCAGAGGCATCCCACCTTTTGGCGTCTCTGGGCCACACTGGAAGAAGAGTTGTCTTGAGCCACACATTAAGTACACAAACACTAAAGAAAACTGATGAGCAAAAAAAGGTTTTAACTAAATTTATTATTTTGTGTTGGGACACATTCATAGCCATCCTGGGATGTATGTGCCCGCAGGCCAAGAGTTGGACAGCCCTACAAGGTATTTCACACCCCTTCTGGGTCTGGTTTCCCTACTCACTCCCCCGCAACCCCCCTCCTCCATTCCTAACAGTTTTATGCAAATTTTCTGGTCTTACATGACAGATGTTAAAGACTGTCACAAACAAGCAGAAAGTAACACTGGTGTTTGTTCAAGATTGTTGTAGTCATTCTCAAGAATTAGGCCCCAGGCAGTCTATTTCATCAATGTCTGTTGCTTTAATAAATATTTCACATTCCTTATTTAATGTGTCATAATCTTGCAAGTTTGTTGTGATACTTCACATTTAATCCAATAAGATCTAGGAATCATAAATTTGCAGTTGGATAATTATCAGTGGACTCACAGACTTTTGTTTACTTACATGCAAAATGCTTTTCATACTTTAAGAGAATTGAAATGTCTTTTATCATATGGTACCAGATTAAACAAATCCCTCATAAATTTTATGCTTCCTCTTGATGTTAAATTTCTTTTACTAAATAGACAGAGTGGTCAGTGCTATTGAAAATGATTAAGAGTCTTCAGTAATGCAAGGACCACAAAATTCCACTTGTGCTTGCCCCGTCCCGAGGGAATATAAGCTAGCTAGCTCTCCCCCCATTCCTTGCAGAAAAGAAGGAGGGTACTGCTCTCACACAGAGTTAGACATGAGGTGCACCTGGGTTCAGACCCCTGCTGAGAGTCTTTGGGAAAGCCTGGGTCTCAGTTCTCTCCAGAGTAAAACAAGGATAATGGTGCCTACATCTCACAAGGCTATTGGTAGAATTGACCATCTCTGAGACACCCCATATGGATTAGTAGTTTTGTTCTCAACCTGTGAAGTCAGAAAGACCTAGATTGAAATCCTGACACTAAAACATGGACAAGTCATGTAAGCTCTCAGCCTTAACTTCTCTGTAAAATGGGACTGCTAATAGTGCTGACTTCACAGGGTTGGGGCAGAAATATAAATGGAATGTAAATGCCAGTGCAGTGCTGGCATGTGGGGTCCTTACACACACGAAATATTTTCCCTTTCACTTAATTGGTGTTCTTCCGGATCCCAGTCTCTGCATCTCAACTTTATCTCATTCCTGATTTTCCAGGGCCTGGATTTGCAAGCATTCTGTCCATGTCTCGGAACTGGAGTCCTAATATTCAACTTAGACACCAGGAATACTAAAGCCCCAAGGGCCTGATCCAGTTGTAAAACTCCTTCACAGCACACCGTGGACCCCCAGGACTGCGGATGACCCAACAGTTATCTGTGAAGTCACTGTCACATGGGCAGGAACTCAGGGGTTCTGAGGAAATAAGTAGCCTCAGTTTGGCAGCAGCCTCCAGCTCAGAGATGGAAAGTCTGTTGCAGGCGGGAGAGGCCCCTTTCCTGCAGACCATGGTTTCTGTGGCCAAAGCAGAGTCTGAGGAAAAAGCTGGAAAGGAAACAAGGTGGAGGGCAGTGGCCCCTCCACATCTTTCTCACAGTTCAGTCTTGACAGGCGTGAAATCCCATCAGGACCCTTGCTTCTCAGCCCATGCATCTCCTAGCACAGCCTCTTTGTCTCTCAATTTGTAGAGAGTGCCTGCTCTACACCCAGACCACATGCAAGTGCCTGGACAACCCGATACATTAAGTGGCTTCTCTGGGATCACACAGCTAGTTAGAGACAGTGGAAAGTCAGAAGCTAGGTCCCAACTGAGTGGCCTGGCTTTAGAGTATGCATTACTGTGACACCTAGTATAAAGATGGATGTTGAAGGAGCAGTGGAAGTTATATATTGGGTTGGCCAAAAAATTCATTTGAATTTTTTCCTGTAAGATGGCTCTAGTAGTGCTTAGTTGTCTTTAACTTTGTTTGAAACAATTTTGTTAGATTGTATTATAACAGCTGTCATATATCATCCTGCACTTAAAGAAAACTCATCATAACTGGGGAATTTTGGTGTAGCTATTATAATATTGAAAATGGGAGAAAATAAGCAACATTTTTAGCATATTATGTTTTATTATTTCAAGAAAGGTAAAAACGCAACTTAAACACACAAAAAAAGTTGTATGCCATGTATAAAGAAGGAGTTGTCACTGATCGAATATGTCAAAAGTGGTTTGTGAAGTTGTATGCTGCAGATTTTTCACTGGACCATGCTCCATGGCTGAGGAGAGCAGTGGAAGTTGACAGTCGAGACACTAATTGAGAACAGGAGATAGATGATATACTCGAAATATCCAAGTCAATAAAGTTATTGGTGAAAACAAAAAATGCATTTTATTTTATGGGAAAAAAACTACACAGACTTTTTGGCCAACCCAATATATGTGTATATGTATATACATATATATGTGTGTGAATACATACATATGTATACACCTGTAGGCGTATCCTTTTTTTTAATATTTACATCTATCAAACATTTCCCAAGTATGAGACCCTAATTACATCTTCCTATTACCACCATGAGGTTGTTGTGATTATTTTTACTTTATTGTTGAGGACACCAAAGATCAGAGAAGTTAAGTGATTTGCCCAAAGTCACACAGCTGATAGATAATTGAGCAAGAATTAGAACTCAGGCTTGAATGTCCTAAAAACTGTCTTTTGAACACTAAGAAACTCTCAAATCTTGTAATGAAGTTATCCTGAGAAGTTCTCTGCTGCTGGGGAACTTTCTGCTTCAACAGAAGTTGGTCATTGTAATGATTTCTGGGAGCTTCCTGCAAGCAGGGAGGGAATGGTCAGAGAAGGTGTGAATAAAGATACCCCTATGATTAGGAGCTGAGACCGGTCTAATTTAGGTCAGGTGAGAGGCACAGAGAGCAGAAGTGTGGGGTTCAGGATCTGGAGGAGGCTGATCTGAGCTCTGAGAGCAAGGTCAGGGGTGGTAAGGGCTAAGGTCAAGCAGATCATCTCAGGGGCCACATCAGAGGGAGCCCAGAGGCCCAGATAATATGTGACTAACTGAAAGTCACACGGGCACCAAAATAGCCTGGGGTGTTCAGTTCTTGGTCAGGTGGCAACTCCTCTCCCTTCATTAGCTGGCCAATAAGATCTTATAAATAGCTGACTAGCAGGAAGTCATCACAAGTTATTTGCAAGGTTGTATTAACATGGAGTGCCAGTAACTGTACTAAGCATATATTATACATATTTTTAACCAAGTGACAGCTCTATGCATAGGCCTCAGTGTCCCAAATTTGTCTGTGCAGAAAGAGGCTTAAAGAAGCTAAGAAATGTGTTAATAAGTAGCAAAGGGAATGCATCTTCTTTCCTTTATACCACACAGTATGGACAAGATATTTATCTATAATCCGTGTACCTGAGCATAATGATAAGCACTGTGTTAGTTGTTGACATGTCACCAGTCTGTGTTACAATACTCGTTGGAAAAAGTTTGCTCTCACATTAAGGAAAATAACCCGATTTGTAGTCCTCCCCTTCTTTTCTTTATGGAGCACTCTCTCGTGCCTCCCTGTGCAGGTCGGCAGCACCACTCACCGGTTACCTGCTCACACAGCCCAGCACTGCACTCCACCTCCTGTACAAATGCACCAGGCTCCAGTGGGCCAGCCTCTGGGAGGCCCCTTGGCTGACAGATTGGCCTTTTTGCTGGAGTTGTACCAAGAATTTCTCCATCTCTCTTTGCCAGAATGCATGTTTCCAATTATATAAAATGCTCTGAGAGAAGTTAACTTCTTCCCCAATTGGTTAAATAAAAACATGGCATTTGGGAAGGCACCACTCTTGCTGCATGAGCAAGTCCCAGCAGAGAGAAGCAAAGGCAGCCCAGCCAACAGCCCATGCTGGAGCTCCTCCAAGCCAGCAGCAGCATCGCACAATGCAGGTTTCCTTTTTTATGCCCAATTTTCCCCCATTTGCAAAGCAGGGGTGTCTGATGTGGAGAAATGGGCTTCTGTGGTCATACTGTTTGGGGTAAGCTGCCAGAGGCAGAAGCACGGATATGCCCACCACATATACACACCTCTGCTTTTCCAAGTGAACCTGGAAGTTGGATCCTGGATTGGCAGTGCAAGGAGATGCAGACCTTAATGTCACGTCACCTGGTAAAGAGTTTTTAAATGGGGTGACAGTCTCCCTCCTCAGCCACTCGGAGGAGTCCTGGCCCTTCCTTCCCCCTGTGAAGGATACTTCCTCCAAGCACATGGTTGCAAATGCTCAGAAGCCAGTGTTCTTTCTCCCTTTTGCTCTGCTGCTTTTACCCCTTCCTCCCCTCCCCAACACATGAACTTACATGGGCAATGAGATTTCCACAAACACCGGAACAAGAAGCATGGAGGGCTTGAGGGTCCATCCTTTGTTTCCCACCGACTGATTTCTTCCAGCCAGTGGCCTCATGTCCTCTAGCCCCACTTCGGTTTCATGTAAGCTGAGGGCCAAAGCTTTGGTGCCAAATCCACAGTAAAGTTAATTCTGGATCACCTTTCCCCTCACTGATGTTTCCCACTGAGCAAATCTTTCATACCATTGTTGGTATGTTCAGACCAGACTCAAACTCTATCCCTCACACACCCTCCCCCATTCAATCAGTTGCTGCTGAAATGGGGAACACCCACCATGTAAATGCTTATGCAAAGAGGAGAGGACAGGAGTGGTGGTTGAAAAAGGCTTTGGCAAGCCTCTGATGCTTGCACTGTGTCTTACAATATACTTCAAGATTTTATTTCAGGACATAAGGGTGCCTTTAACAGGGTGTTTGTGGAGTGGGTAGAACACCTAGTAAGAAAGGACTTTCAAAAAAACAAAAGAAAAAAAGAGGACTTTCCAGGCAGAGGTGTGAGAAAGGTGTGAAGCAAGGATTAAAACCTAACAGCCTATAGCATAATCAATAAAATATAGTTAAAAAATAAAAAATAATAAAAATTTAAAAAAGAAAACCTCACAGCCTGATCCAGGAACAGTAGAATAGGGTGTGGAGTTCCTCGTCGACAGATTGTAGGATATGAATGCTATTCAGGTCAAAGGTGAGGCAGCAGAGGAAGGCAGGGGCCCTTCATCAAGGTTCCTGTGTGCAATGGCAAGGATCTAATTCAATCTTATAGATGAAAAAAAATCACTGAGGAATTTTAATCAGGAGGAGAGAGATGCATTTTTCAAAGACCATTATGAGAATATATGGAGAAAGACACAGTGGGAAGAAGAGAAACTATTGGGAAACTCTCACCGTGATAGTCCACACAAAAAAATAAGGATCATCAGAAGCAAGGAGGAGCAGCAAGAATGGAAAAGGGAAGATTAACCAGGAAGATATATTTAACATGTGGAATGTACAAGGCATCATGAATGATTGTAACAGAGGTTTAGAGGTGGGCACAGGGTAACATCCAGGTGTCTTAGCTCAGGGACTGGTGGTTAATGGCTCTGTTAATTCAGGATAGGAAATGCCCAAAGAGGAGAAGCATGGGAGAGTCCATGATGAGTTCAGTTATGAATATTTGGAGTTGGAGGTGTCTGTAGAACATGTAAGTGGAAATATCCAGTTGGCAATTGGCTCTCTTTGTTTGGAGTTCATAAGCAGGGTCCAGTCCAACAGGAATTCCATGTGTTGGCCCCTGGATCTCAGAATTCTAACCTGATCTTCTTTCGTACACTGCTAACTGCTCTCCCCCCACAACCCCAATCTGTCCTCATTTCTAGTTAATTGAAATGATTTGGAAAACATGTGGACAATACGGTCTTTAATTCCTAGAAATCATACTCGTGTGTAACTCTCCAACCCCTACCCACTTGCCCCATGCCAGCTATTTGTCATCTAACAGGAGAAAACACCTATTAAACTCTTGCATGTCTCTTCCAGTCAAATGGTGAGATTTTATGCAGCCACAGCAAATGAGAGAACTGGAATGAGAGAGCTATGTGTTTTTGACAATGGTAGCATTTGGGGGGAAACTTCAGGCACTGAACATCAACCTGAACCAGAGAGAAAATTATGTGCAAAGCTCAGGTGACAAAAGAAATGAACATATCGGGGAAATGCAAATAGATATGTGTGGGGAGGTGGAATATGAAAGATAGGAACCAAATCTGCAAGGTCTTATAAATTATGTTAAAGAGTTTGGAGCATAGAAGTGGCATAATAAAATTTATTTATTTATTTATTTTGATTTTATGTATTCATTTCTAAAGAGAGGGAAAGGGAGAGGGGAAAGGAGGGAGAAAGAGAGGGAGAAAAATATCGATTGGTTGCCTCTTGCATGCCCCCAACCAGGGATCTGGCCTGCAACTCAGGCATGTGCCCTGACTGGAAATCAAAGCAGTGGCCTTTCAGTTCACAGGCCAGTGCTCAACCCACTAAGTCACACCAGCCAGGGAAAGACATAATAAAATTTAAACTTTAAAAAGATTATTTGACCTGCAAGATCAGGACATGATCGTAGGGAGAGGGGGCAATCCCAGAAGCTGGGTAACCAGTTAGAAAGAAGCCATTTGATAGTTCAGGCAAGAGATGATGACAGCCTGGTCTATGATGGTAACTATGAGGACAGACACAAATGGAGAGAGTTGAGAACTTTTAAGGAGGTGGAAACAATAGTATTTGAGTAGTAAGTTTCCTAAAGTTCTAGGTCATCACCACCACCTGTGATCTCCACATACCCTTACCTGACAAGATGGAACCTCCATCTTGACAAGAAGGCTAAGAACCAAGTTGTCTTGTGGCTCTGAACCATGGTCATATAAGGACCAGTCTCTCTCTCACAGTTTTTGTGAGTTAGGAATTCTGGAGCAGCTTAGCTGGCACTTGTGGCTCAGAGACTGTCATGAGGTTGCAGTCAAGATGTCTTCAGTCAGGGCTACTGTCAGCTGGAGGCTTGAATGTGATGGAGAATCTGCTTCCAAGGTGGCTCACCTGCAAGCCGGTGCTGGTTGTAGGTGGGAGGCCTCCGTTTCTTCCCATGTACACCTCTTCACAGAGCTGCTTGAATGTCCTCACAACATGGCAACTGGCTCCCTGCAGAGTGAGTGACTCAACAAAGAAAAATGGAAGCTACAACCCCTTTGTTAACTAGCCTCAGAAAGTGTGCTCTATAACTCACAGAGTAGTACGTTGTCACACAGGTGAGCTCTACTTCAGCGTGAGATGGGATACACTGGGGCATAAATGCTGAAACTGAGAAGCTCTGAAAGTTTTTTGGAAGCTGGTAAGTGCTTCATTTAAGATGCAAGGTCAGGTCTGTGGAACATCTCACTTCACTACCTTAAATACAAATAAGCTTGGAAAGCACTGGATTAAACAAAGTTACACACTTTATTTCCTCGGATCCATGGATAGTGACTCTCCAAGAGTAGAGAAAAGTGAGCTTGAGACCAGTTTTGGAAGTAGTGTCCTGCCTGTGTTGTCTGAAACTCTGAACAGGTTTGTCTTCAAGGAGAGAGAGAGAGAGAGAGAGAGAAGTTAATACTCATTTTATATAAAAAAGCAGGGAGAAAAACCCTGAAAAGAATGGCAAGATACCAAACCATAAGGGTCAGGACTGTCCACATTATGCCAAACTGTTGGGGGTTGGGTTCTGCACTGCTTGTTTTCATTTTAACCGCAGCTCCAGGGTATGTAGTCAAATCCAGAGAGATAGCAGATGGCTTTATCCAGACATATCAGAGCAAAACCATTTTTATTGTTCACTTTTCCCTCCAATAGCAAAGTAAATTGATGTCTGCAATATGAGGCTTGCACAATGCAATTTGTAATCACAAGCTTCTACATCTCAATGCAATTCCAGGTAAATATTTTGGACTCTAATGAGCTTAGTGATTCATCACTACTGCACAGTAGAATCACCTAGAAAAGTTTTAAAAACATTGTCATATCTGAGGTCCACTCCAAGTCAATTAAGTCAGAAATCTAGGATGTGAGGCTTTGGGAGCAATAGTTTTTAGAAACTCCACTAGGTGATTGTAATGTGTGTGCCAGGCTTGAACCCTGTTCTTTCTGTTGCTCTTGTTTGTTTCTCTCTCTCCATACACACACAAATGCACACTTACCCAGCCAAAAATCCAACTTCAGAACTGCTTAGAATAATTTTTTTCCTTCATAGGCCTTAGAACACCACCTGGTACATGGTGGTGCTCAGGCCATATTTGCTGATCTGACTTGGAGGCATTTCTCAAGGATACCATTGCTCCCAATATCTCTCTGCTTTGATCTAACAGAACACACTCTTACTGACAGTTTGAGACCCTAAGCAGATGAAGAACATGATTTTATGACTTTTCTCCATGGGGATTTTAATATTTGAGTGCCACTGTGGATGAGTTTTTCCACAATATTGATCATTAAGTACATGTACCTTTAGATTCAACCTGACACTCAACATATCTTTTGGGATTTGTGACACCCCCCACCCCAAACTCACACACACACACACACACACACAAAACAACCTTCTTATCAGGGCACCTGAAGTCAATGGAAATGCTGGCTTGCAAAAACACCAGAGACAAAATTTCAAAGGTGGCAACACAGTGTCAGTTATGTAATATACACTTTGTATTATTTTTAAAGCAAAGATCATCTCAAAAGACAATGTGAGAAAAAAATTAATATTTGGGATAAAAATAAGTGTAGGGAAGGACAAATATGTGTTTGAAAGGTAGATTTTAGTCATTCAAAAACATCCAAATTATTTTTTCAAGATGGTAACAGAACAGGTGGAAACTACGCTCCCTTCCTCCCAGGACCAAACTGAAATTACAACTAAATAAAAAACAATCAACCTGAATAACCAACTGAAAACTAGCTGAAGAGAAGTCTTACAACCAAGGATTTAAAAAAGAAGCCACATCGAGACTGGTAGGAAGGTCAGGGACATGAAAAAGGCTGGCTCCACTCATAAGTGGCTGCTGAGGTTCCAGAGGGAAATCTCAGCAGTAGGGGAGTGGGTTCTTCCTGAGAAATGTGGGGACTAAACCCCAAGCCAAGCTCCCCAGCCCAAAGCACCACAGCTGGGAAGAGGTGCCCACAAAACATCTGTCTGTGAAAAGCAGCAAGTTTTCTGTCCTCTAGGGAGAGACATAGTCTCCTGGAGACACGGGCACTCTCTTAAAGGGCAATGCAAAAAAATAAATCATTCACAGCTATTTACCCTGAGCTCCAGTGAAAGGAGAGCAGAGTGGACCAGAGTCAGACGAGGAAAGTCTGGGGTTGTGGCTCTGGGGAGGGAGTTGGGGACAACTGCCATGATCCCTGTGTTGAATCATTTGCCCATACCACAGATGCCATCTTTCTTTTGTGAAGCACTCCTGCTCTGACATCAGCATGGGGGAAAGCAATTGCCCCAGTCTCTGCACTCTTCATTGCCCCATCTTGAAAAGTGTAGGCCTTGATAAAGAGTCAGCTGCCTTGACCAGCATGTAAAGTGCTGGGATAACTCGGGGGGTATCCGTGACTGAGTTTTCTGGCTTCGGGGCAGAGCCATTACACCCACTATCCCATGAACCTGACTGGCACTTAGCCCTAAAATAAGATCCACTGGCCCCATCTTCCTGGCCCCACCAGAGGCTCTTTCAGTGAATTAGCCTAACAGGCAGCCACCAAGCAGAGACAGGTAGAGGCAGGTCTCAGCACGCCTTGAGATTTTTGATGACCTGTCCCCAGAGCACAGTGAGGAGAAAAAGAGAAATTTGGTGTACAGCTTGGTCTTGCCTGCGCACACCCAAGACTAGCAGAGGCACCCACACATTTTGGATTGCTTGTAGCTCCAAACAGGTTGCCAAGCCCTAGGCACAGACAGCATCTGACAATGGTCTTCATTAGAGTCCCTCCCATGAGGCCCAGAACCAACACACCCAGTGGTCTTCTTCAGAAAACATCAAAACAGTATCCAAAAAGCTTCAAAAATAGCATAACTGAAGGAAGATCTCAGCAGGCACCAAACCCCACTGAGGCAAATTCCACTTCATATGGTCAGCACCTGCACAGCAGCTTACACACCATGTTCAGGGTTAAACCCCACAGTCAAACAACCTGAGGGTCAATTTCACGCACCAATGGGCCAATAGCAATCAAAACTCAATAACAACAGGAAGGCCCCCACAACCCAAACAAGGGACATTCCCAGAGCATTCAGCTGAGGTAATCAAGGAGACTATGCCACTAGGTCCCACAGGACACCTATTGTATAAGGCCATCCCATGAAAACTGGTAGTCAAAACAGACTTATCTAATACACAGAAACAAACACAAAGATGTAGCCCAAAAGGGGAGACAATAAAACATGCGCCAAATGTAAGTCAGGAGAAATATTTAGAAAAAGAGCTAAGTGAGATGAAGGCAAACAATTTATCAAATATAAAGTTCAAAGTAATGGTATAAGGATGCTCAACAAACTTAGTAAGAACTACAAAAGCATGAAAAAGGTGTGGCTTGGTTGCTTGGACATCATACCACAATGTGAAAGGTCACCGGTTCAATTCCCAGTCAGGGCACATGCCTGGGTTGCAAGTTTGGTTCCTGGTCAGGGTATGGATGACAGGCAACTGGTCAATGTTTCTCTCTCATATGGATGATTCTCTCCCTTTCTTTCTCCCTCTCTTCCCCTCTGTCTAAAAATTAATAAATAAAATTTTTTTTTAAAAAGTAAAAGGACATAGAAAACACAAAAAGGACCAGCTGGAAATGAAGAATACAATATCTGATGTCAAAAATGCACTGGAAGAAATAAACAGTAAGTTGAATTAAGCAGAGTATTGAATCAGCAATTTGAAACACAGGTAGGAAAAAAAAAAACCCACTCAATCAGAGCAACAAGAAGAAAGAAAAAAAAAATTTAATGAGAATAGTTTAAGGGACCCTTGGGACAACATGAAGGGTAAAAACATCCACATCATAGGGGTACCAAAAGGAGATGAGAGAAAGGACTCAAGAACCTATTTGAAGAAATACTGACAGAAAACTTCCCTAGCCTACTCAAGGAAATAATGCACAAGTCCAGAAAATGCAGAGAATCCTAAACAAGAAGTCAAAGAGGCTCACACCAAGACACATCATAATTAAAGTGGTAAAGATGAAAAAGAAAGAGAAAATCTAAAAGTCCATGAGAAAAAGATAATTAGTTACATACAAGGATGCACCATAAGAACGTCAACTGTTTTCTCATCAGAAACGTTTCATTCCAGAAGGGATGGACATAAAATATTTAAAGTGGTGAAAAGCAAGGACCTACAACTGAGATTACTTACCTAGCGAGGCTATCATTTAAAATTGAAGGAGAAATAAAGAGCTTCCCAGGGAAGAAAAAAAATGAAAGAAGTTTGCCACCACCACCAAACCAGTATTACAAAAAAATGTGAAAGGGCCTGCTTGAAGAAGAGGAAAGGGAGGAGGAGGAGAAAAATAGAAGAATGTAGTTATGAAGATTAAAATGGCAATAAATATGTATCTGTCAATAATCACTTTAAATGTAAATGGCTTAAATGCTCCAATCAAAAAGACATAGGGTAGTTAATGGATAAGAAAGCAAAACCCATATGTTGCTGTCTACAAGAGCCCCACCACAGAATGAAAGACAGACACAGGCCAAAAATGAAGGAAAGAAAGAAGATATTTCACACAAGTGGAAATTTTTAAAAAGCTGGTGTACCAATACTTATATCTGACAAAATAGACTTTAAAACAAAAGCTATAGTAAGAGACAAAGAAGGACACTACATAATGATAAAGGGAGCAATCTAACAGGATGATATAACCCTTGTAAACATTTATGTACCCAACATAGGAGCATCTAAACATATAAAGCCAATCTTGATGGACATAAAGGGAAAGATTGACAGTAATACAGTCATAGTAGGGGATTTTAACACCCCATTGACATTAATGGATAGATCCTCCAAAGAGAAAGTCAAAAGGAAATGGTGGCCTTACATACACACTAGATCAGAAAGATTTCATTGATACTTTCAAAGCATTTTACCCCAAATCAGCAGAATATACATTCTTTTCAAGTACACATGGAATATTTTCCTAGGATAGACCACCTGTTAGGACACAAAACAAGCTTCAATCAATGTAAGAGATTGAAATCATATCAAGCATTTTCTCTAATCATAATTCTATGAAACTAGAAATCAATCAGAAGAAAACAAACCAAAACACACAAAAAAGACATGGAAGCTAAATAACATGTTACTAAACGATGAATCAGTTAACACTGACATCAAGGAAGAAATCAAACAATACCTTGAAACAAATATAAATGAGAATGTAACAACTCAAAATCTGTGGGACTACAGTGAAAGCAGTCATAAGGGGGAAATTCTTAGCACTATAGGCCTACCTCAAGAAACAATAAAAATCTCAAATAACACTCTAACTTTACACTTAAAGGAATTGGACAAGTAACAACAAACAAAGCCCAAAGTTAGTAAACAGAAGGAAATGCAGTAATAAAGATCAGAGCAGAAATAAACAAAATAGAATCTAAAAGAACAATACAAATGATCAGTGAATCCAAGACCTGGATCTTTGAAAAGACAAACCAGTTAACAAACCTTTAACCAGATTCATCAAGTAAAAAAGAGAGAGGAACCCAAATACATAAAATCAGAAATGAAAGAGAAGTAACAACTAACAACAAAGAAATACAAAAGATTGTAAAAAAAATATTACAAACAACTTTATGCCAATAAATTGGTCAACCTGGAAGAAACGGATAAATTTCTAGACACATACAGTCTTCCAAAAATGAGTCAGGAAGAATCAGAGACTTTTTTCCCCCCAAGGAACACCATATGTAGGATGACACTGGTGCTGTGGGAACACCCAGAGAGACCCCCGGGGCCCTGGAATGGGAGGCCACAGTGGCTTCCAGGGAGGATTTGGCAGCAGCATCAGGGCCAAGGTTGCAGCCAGGGTTGAAGTCAGGGTTAGGGTCAAGGTCAGGGTTAAGGCTGTGGAGATGGCAGATGCAAGGCCAAGGATGAGGAGTGAATCTTCATCACCAAGTTGGGCTGCCTGGTCAAGAACATGAAAATCAAGTCCCTGGAGTAAATCTATCTCTTTTCTCTGCCCATCAAGGAATCTGAGATCATTGACTTTTTCTTGGGGGCATACCACAAGGACAAGGTTTTGAAGATTATGCCCATGCAAAAGCAGACACGTGCAGGCCAGAGGACCCGGTTCAAGGCATTTGTCACCATTGGGCATTACAATAGACATGTTGGTCTGGGTGTTAAGTGCTCAAAGGAAGTAGCCACTGCCATCCATGGGACCATCATCCTGGCCAAGCTCTCCATCATCCCTGTACCGCAAGGCTACTGGGGAAACAAGATCAGCAAGCCCCACACCGTGCCTTGTAAGATGACTGGGCGCTGTGGCTCTGTGCTGATGTGCCTAATACCTGCCCCCAGGGGCACTGGCATCATCTCAGCCCCTGCACCCAAAAAGCTGCTGATGATGGCTGGTATCCATGACTGCTACAACCCAGCCAGGGGCTGCACTGCCACCCTGGGCAATTTTGCCAAGGCCACCTTTGATGACTCCTCTAAGACCTACAGCTATCTCACCCCCGACTTCTGGAAAGAGACTGTGTTCACCAAGTCTCCCTACCAGAAATTCACGGACCATCTTGTAAAGACCCACACCAGAGTTTCTGTGCAGAGGACCCAGGCTCCAGCTGTGGCCACCACATAATTTTTGTACCAGGAAAATAAAGTAAATTAAACCTGTTAAAAAAAAAAAAGAATCAGAGAATCTGAATAGACAGATTATAATTAGTGAAAATGAAGCAGTAATCAAAAATCTCCCAACAAACAAAAGCTATGGACCAGATGGCTTCACAGGTGAATTTTACCAAACTTTCAAAGAACTAGCACCTAGTTTTCTCAAACTATTCCAAACAATTCAAGAAAAGCTCATTCAAAATTACACTAAAGCTCATTTTATGAGGCCAGCATTATCCTAACTTCAAAATCAAAGAAAGAAAATGCATAGGAATACCCCTGATCAACATAGATGCTACAATTCTCAATGCTAAAATATCAGCAAACTGGATCCAGCAATAAATTAAAATCTCATATGCCATGATCAAGTGGGATTTATTACTGGGATGCAAGGTTGGTACAATATCTGCAAACCAATAAATGTGATACACCACATAAAAACCACATGATCATATCAATTAGATGCAGAAAAAGCATGTGATAAAATCCAGCATGGATTTATAATAAACACTCTCAGCAAAGTGGGAATAGTGGGGACATACCTCAATATAATAAAAGCCATATATGACAAACCCAAAGTCAACATCATACTCAATGAGCAAAAACTACAAGCATTCCCCTGAACATCAGGAACAAGGCAGAGATGTCTGCTTTTACCACTCTTACTCAACATAGTAATGGAAGTCCTAGCCACACCAATTAGACAAGAAGAAGAAATAAAAGACTGGAAATTGGGAAGGAGGAAGTAAAATAAATTGTCATTATTTGCAGATGACATGGTACTGTATACAGAGAACCCTAAAGATTCCACTAGCATTACTACTAGAAAATACTACTAGAACTGATCGATGAATTTAGTAAAGTAGTAGGATACAAAATAAATATTCAAAAATTGGTTGCATTTTTATACAGCAAGAATGAACTATCAGAAAGGGAAATTAAGTAAACAATCCTATTCAAAATTGCTTCAAAAAAATAAAATACCTTGGAATCAATTTAACCTAGGATGTAGGAGATCTGTACACAGAAAATTATGACTCCGAAGAAAGAATTTGAAGAATGAACAAATAAGGAAGCATGTTCCATGTTCATGGACAGAAAGAATTAACATCATTAAAATGTCCATACTACCAAAAGCAATCTATACATTCAATGCAATTCCTATCAAGATACCAATGGCATATTTCATAGAACTAGAACAAATATTCCAAAAATTTCTGTGGAACCACAAAAGACCCTGAATAGTCAGCAATCTTGAAAAAGAACAAAGTTGGATGAATCATGCTACCTGATATCAAACTATACTACAAGGCCATATTAATCAAAACAGCATGGTATTGGCATAAAAACAGACATATAGATCAATGGAACAGAATAAAGAACTCAGAAATAAACCACACATTTATAGTCAATTAATATTTGACAAAGGAGACAAAAATATACAACAAGGTAAAGATAGTCAATTTAATTAATGATGTTGGAAAACTTGGACAGATACATGTAAAAATAATAAAACTAGACCCCTTTCTTATGCCATACACAAGAGTAAACTCAAAATGGATTAAAGACTTAAATGTTAGACTAGAAACAATAAAAATCCTAGGAAAAAACATAAGTAAAATCTCAAACATTTCTCATAACAATATATATTTTTTAAGATCCTACTTTATTTTTATTTTTTAATTTTTAAAGTATTTTATTGATTATGCTATTACAGTTTTTCCAATTTTCCCCTTTTCTCCCCCCTCCACCCTGGCCCCTAATCCTCCAGCATCCCCCCACCTTAGTTCATGTCCATGGTTGTACATTTAAGTTCTTTGAGTCCTCTGTTTCCTTTACCATTTAATGCCTACTAATTATGCTTCTTCTTTCTTGTACCTTTCCCCCCCTATTTTTCCCTTCCCCGTCCCCACCTAAATCCCTCCATGTGATGTCCATTTCTCTAATTCTGTTCCTGTTCTGGTTGTTTGCTTAGTTTTGTTTTTATTGTTTTTCTTTTCTTTTAGGTTCATTTGTTGATAGTTGTGAGTTTGTTGTCATTTTATTGTTGACATTTTTTATCTTCTTTTTCTTAGATAAGTCCCTTTAACATTTCATATAATAAGGGCTTGGTGATGATGAACTCCTTTAACTTGATCTTGTCTGAGAAGCACTTTATCTGCCCTTCCATTCTAAATGAAAGCTTTGCTGGATAGAGCAATCTTGGATGTAGGTCCTTGCCTTTCATGACTTTAAATACTTCTTTCTAGCCCTTCTTGCCTGCAGGGTTTCTTTTGAGAAATCAGCTGATAGTCTAATGGGCACTCCTTTGTAGATAACTCTCTCCTTTCCTCTTGCTTCTTTTAGCATTTTATCTTTATCTTTAATCTTGGGTAACTTAATGATGATGTGCCTTGATGTGTTCCTCTTTGGGTCCAACTTCTTTGGGACTCTCTGGGCTTCCTGGACTTCCTGGAACTTTGTTTCCTTTGACAGATTGAGGAAGTTTTCCTTCATTATTTGTTCAAATAAGTTTTCAATTTCTTGTTGTTGTTCTTCTCCTTCTGGCACCCCTATAATTCAGATATTGGAACATTTCAAGTTGTCCCAGAGGTTCCTAAGTCTCTCTTCATCTTTTTGAATTCTTCTTTCTTTCTTTTCTTCTGGATGGATGATTATTTCTTTCTTTTGTTCCAAATTGTTGTTTTGAGTCCTAGTTTCCTTCCTGTCACTGTTGGTTCCCTGAATATTTGCTTTATTTCACTTTGGGTATCCTTCATTTGTTTTTTTCATTTTTCGACCAAGCTCAATCAGATTTGTGAGCATTTGATTACCAGGGCTTTAAATTCTCCACCAGATAGGTTGATGTTCTCCTTCTCATTTAGTTCTTTCTGAGGCTTTGCTCTGTTCTTTCACTTGGGCCATATTTCT
Source organism: Tonatia bakeri (assembly GCA_004024845.1). NCBI lineage: Eukaryota > Metazoa > Chordata > Mammalia > Chiroptera > Phyllostomidae > Tonatia > Tonatia bakeri. The sequence continues at coordinate 36,408 of PVIA01007196.1, forward strand.
TTGTCTTGGCGCAGTTGATAAGTTGTAAGGGGACTGTGCCTTAGGTATTCACCCAGACAGGGCAACCTCCCTTGTTGCACTGTGGTGCTGCCTGTGGGGGAGGGGCCAGAGAGGGAACAATGCAGATTGATTGCTCATCTCTAGTGCACTTTTCAGTGAACTCTTGTGTGAGACTGGGAGTTTCTCGCACCGCAGCAACCCCAGCCACAGCCCACAGTCAGCTCTGAGTCTCAGTTTCCCCTTAAGTGAGTCCCTCCCAAGCAGCTCTCTGAGCTCGGCAGCCAGCCCCACCCCCATGGTCTGCAGCATGGACAAGGTTTTTCTGAATCCACCTGCACTCTCTGCCACCTTATGGGTCTGGGTGTTCTGGTTGATTTTTTCTTTAATTCCTTGGTTGTTGGAGTTCCATACAGTTTGGTTTTCTAGCACTTTTGGTTGTTTAATAATTTTAGATTGGCCATTATCCTCTTTTTGTTTGTGCCAGGAAGCAAAGGGTTTCTACCTATGCTTCTATCTTGGCCAGAACTCTTATAACAGTATTTTTTATGATACATATCCTTGGGCAAAGAAAACAAAAAAGTAAACAAATGGGACTACATAAAAAAAATGGGACTAGATCAAACTAAAAAGGCTTTGTACAGCAAAGGAAACCATCAACAAAATGAAAAGACAACCCAATGAATGGGAGAACATATTCACCAATATATCTGATAAAGGTTTAATATCCAAAATTTAAAAAGAACTTATAAACTCAACACCAAAAAACCCCAAACAATCCAATTCAAAAATGGGAAAAGGACCTGAATGGACACTTCTCCAAAGAGGACATACATATGGCCAATAGACATGTGAAAAGATGCTCAATGTTACTAATCATCAGATTAATATAAATTAAAACTGGGATGAGATATCACCTCTCAGACTCACACCTGTCAGAATCAGTTGCATCAATAAATCAAAAACAAGTAGTGCTGGCCAGCATGTGTAGAAAAGGGAATTCTTGTGCACTATCGGTGGGAATGCAGATTGGTGCAATCATTCTGTGGAAAACAGTATGGAGTTTTCTCAAAAAATTAAAAATAGAACTTCCATAATTCCAGTTCTGGGAATATATCCAAAGAAACCCAAACCACTTATTCAAAAAGATACATGCACCCCTATGTTCACTGCAACATTATTTACAGTAACCAAGATTTGGAAGAGGCCCAAGTTCCCATCTGTAGATGAGTGGATAAAAAAACTGGTACATTTACAAAATGGAATACTAGTCAGCCATAAAAATAGAAGGAAATCTTACCTTTTGCAATATCATGGATGCACCTGGAAAGCATTATGCTAAGTGAAATAAACTGGTCAGAGAAAGACAAATACCCCATGATTTCACTTACATGTGGTAATATACAAAATAAACTAACAAAATGGAGAAAGACCTCGATACAGAATACAGACTGGTAGCTGTCAGAAGGAGAGGTTTTGGGAGCTGGTGGAGCAGCGTGCACGGATTAAGCAAAGAAAAAACAGAAAGTCGCATGGACACAGACCACAGTATGGTGATTGCCAGGGGAAAAGAGGATGGGGAGTTAGGAGAGGGTAAGGTGGGTAAATGGTGATGGACAGAGACTTGATTTGGGGTGGTAAACACACAACACAATATACAGATGATGTATTATAGAATTGTGTAGCTAAAACCTATATAATTTTATTAACCAATGTCACCCTAATAAATTCAATTTATTAAAGATGCAAATTATTGATTATTTATGAGGCAGGGCAGATGGAGAACAAGTTTGTGAGGGAAATTATCTCTGTATAATTTTTTATACTTACTGATTTGTGAACCATATGCATATCTTAGCTATTGAAAATAAAATAAAAATAGTTTAATCAACTATACCACATATCTAATGAAAAGTGGCATTATGAGATTAATGAATTGATTGCTTTGTTCTATTGCTATTTATTGTGCTTTTCAAGTTTAAAGTAATTAGAAATTAATCTCTTCCACATTGCTAATGAGTTCATTGAATGACAAATTTTATGCCTTTGTTCTTTTGAACTAAGTAAGTTTTAAAAAAGCCCCATTTTCTACACTGGGCCTCTTTGCTGGCTTTCTGGGACATGGAATGCAGGACTCCAGGAGGCCTGATGCCCTAGAGATGGGCCAGAGAGCAATGTAAGAAGCCCGGAAAAAATTCAGTCAGATGGAAGAAACAGGATGGGCAAGGAAACATACAAGAATGGAAGATGATCAGACTGGCATTTTCCTGACCAAACTGGTTTGTCTGTGTAGCACATCTGGCCAACTGGGCTGAACTATTTTTAAGTGAAACAGAGAAGCCACAAAAGTGAACAACTGCTTGAAGGCAGCTATCCTTAGCAAAGCACCTTCCAGCCTCTCACAGACAGGTGTGACTGCAACCACCAGCCACAGCCCCTCTCTCACCTGCTTCCTGAAACATCATATTTCTGCACCTGGGAATTAAGCCTTCCCTCCAGGATGAATGGCAGAGAGAAGGCATAATCACAAACTGACCTTGGATGACACACCGTAGCTTGTGTGGCTCGTACCAGGCCCTTTTAGGAGCAGGAAAAAAAGAACAGAAAAGCTGAAGGAACCTGTGGGGAAGGCATGTCTGAGTCAAGACCTGAGGAAAAGGTGCGGTGTGTCTGTGGCTTCCAGGGACCACCCTAGAAACAAAACTTTTGGCCTTAGTGGCCATGAGGAGGTGGGACCAAGGTCTCCACCTCTGTGCTTCACTCAGAAGATATAAACACACCTAGATTGATGAGAACATAACTTGCACATTGACAGGCAGAGAAGCAGTGACTCTCAGTCAACTCTCAGTGGGCCTTCTTTCTATCTTGAATGTCCATAGAGGTGCCTCTGTGGCTGCTGCCTTTGAGCACAGACTACAGCAACTATGAAAACACACTCAGGAGCCAGCCTGCCTGGATCCAAATCCTGCTGCTTCTGCTTGACAACCTGTGATCATGTCAGTCAGAGCTCAGTGGTCACCAGTGACAAAAACCAACTCTGGTTTTTGCCCAACATAAATTTATTATATGGGTATTGGGTCATGGCTAAGGAACCAAGACAGGAGCCAGGATGGCCCTGATATGTATGTCATGTTGTCCCAGAGCTGCCGCTGGAGAAAATCTACTCCCTCAAGTCCCAAAATGTATTTACTTCAGTAATGCTGAATAAGCTACTTACCTTATATTAGCCTCAGTTTGCTCATTTGTAACATGGGATTATCATGTACTTACCGCACTAGGTTGTCCTAGGGAATCAATAAAATAAGAAAGGGCAGGTGCTTAGGCCAGTGCTTGGCCCACAGTTGTTGCTCAATACATCCTAGCCACAATCATTAGTGTGCCCCATTCTCAGTTGGCCCAAACCTTTGTTCAGAGGTCCCCTTTTGTCTGGGGCTCTGCAGGCTCATGAATAACATCTGTAGCTACCATTCCCAGCGGGTTCCTTCCCAGCACTGCCAGGGACCCCTACTCCCAGGAAGCCATTCTCAAACACCCTGCCCTTTCCCTCAGGACACCCCAAATGGAACCTTACACATTCCTAGGAAAACTTTTAGTTTGGATAGAAATATATCATTCCAACAATTGTATTTTAAGTGTATTGCTCCCCTATTGTCAGCAGGCATAGAAATCCGATTCACGTCTGTCTTCACACAAATGAGACTGCAGCTATGTCCCAGCTTCACTTCTGCCCCACCGCCTGTGACTTCGGACTGGGCAGAGTGAGCAATTCTCCTTAGCAGTTTCTCAGAGGTGTCATTCCTTAACTTTATAACTCAGTTAGCGCTTGAAAATCATTTACCCAAAAGTACACATTTACTTTCGTTCTTCCACCAACACACACACACACACACAGTGCCTGCGTTCTCCCAGGACTTTGTCATCAAGCCACTGCCCCTTGTCTCACAGAAGTCCAACCCTCGGAAAGCACCAGTATTCAGTGCGTCCTTTAGTTGGCTTGATTCAGCTCTCAGTACTTCTGCCTGCTTATTCCACAAATCTCAAGCAATGAATTCCACTGTCTTGAAGATTTTCCTGCTTCCCTGTATAAAATGAGACCTCTTCATTCCCTCTAGAGGCATACACACACACACACTCTGTGGTGCCCATGACCCCCTTCACTCACCACCTTATGAAATACACAGGGCCACATTGCTTGTCTTTGAAGTACTGACATACATAATTTATTTAAGCAGTTTGAGGATTGAATCAGGGCTCACACAGCTGTTTGTTCAGTAAAAAGAGTCTGTTAGAATTCTGGCCATGGCAGCGAAGAGGGTCCCTGAAAAGCCTGCTTTTTCAGGCTTTCTATAGAAGCAAACCCAGTCTACTTAAACCTGACACAAACCTTGTCTCTGTCCTCCAGGCTTTCCCTCTTCCAGTTCACTCTCCTATTTCGCAATGAAAGTGAGATGTCTACACTGCAAACCCAGTAGTGTCAGCCTCCCAACTCCTTCCAACATACCTATTACCAACACCCCACCCCTACCACAGCCACCACTCCACACCTTGTCCCTGAGTAAAGTTCAACTTCCCTTTCACAGCTTACAGAGGCCACTGTTACCTGGCTCCTGCTCACCACCCCAGCCCCTCTCACCTCCAGTTCATCCAGCAATGCTCTACTGAGCCCTCTTCTGCTCAAGACTGCTCCTCTAGCCCCTCAAGCCTGGGTTCAGGTCCCTCCTATGAGTTTTCCCCAATCAAAACATAACTTGAAGACAGGGACTGTGCCTCTCTTAGCTGTCCCTCCAGCTGTTAACTCAGTGCTGATTCAAACAGGCTTCCAATAATTATGGATTGAATTAATGTGTGTGAATGAGTTAAAAGGCTAGGGAGGGGTCTTATGGAATTGAAAGATATCTTGCTTAACAAAAGAACTGGAAGCTGGGTTCCCAGGAATAGTGGGGCAAGCACATCTGGGAATTAATTAGTTGTTTACAGAATATGGATATTATGAAGAAGGAAGCCAGTAACAAGTGAAATGAATTAGTTATAAGGAGGAAATAATGGAAACTAGTGTCATTCAATCAACTAAATTTATTCCTTCAGAGCATCTGAGTTGTGCCTAGCACCACACTAGGTCCCAGGGATCAAAGAAAATAAGAAACAGTTCTTGACCTTGAGGAACTCAAAATTTAGTAGAAAGAGACAGATGTTTGCAAAAATTAATAATAACAATAAAAAACACTAATAACAATAACAACTATCCTTGTTGAGCCTCCCCAACATTCTTCATTCTGTCCTAGGCAATTTATAGACATTTGGTTTCATTTTTATCTTCTCAGCACATTGCTGAACTGGGTGGGTGGAAAAAAGGACATAGGGCCTTCAAGTGGGGGCTGCAGTGAGAGCCAAGACTGAGCACTAAGCTGGGTCACTGCCTCTCAGCTTCAGTTGCACCCCCATGGGCAGCCTTCTATCGGCTGGTATGGCTTTCCTGCAGCTGGACCTGGGGCCTGAGCAATCAATCTTGTGGCCCAGGCAGTTACACTGGGGCCTCCACAGAGCCCGTAATTAATCTGGCTGGAAACAGAACTTATTTTTACACCTCTTCACATCAGTCCCCATAGACCAGGCTTGAGCACAGTGAGAAAACATGAATTGATCACAGCTGTGAAACTGCGGTAATTAGCGCAAAGTACTGAAACCCTCATTTCTGTGACTGGAACCCCTGGCTTCCTGACCACAAGTGATTAATAACAAATACCTATGCCCTAGCTTTCCCTCTTAGTGGCCAGGTCCCGCCAGCAGCCTCTTGCTTACTTCCTGCCCAGTGATGGGTCACCTCAAGCTCTGTAATGGGCTTTGGAGTCAGTAAATGGAAGTGCTTTGCTAAAAGCTGCTTGAGCCACAACCAGCAGTCAAAGACTGTCAGTGGGTTCACGTACAGCGTCTCAGGGCTCAACAGCATGGCCCCTGAGACCACAGACTTGAAGTAAAGTAGATAAACTGGGTTCAAGTGCCAGTACCTACTTGCTAACTGTGTAGCCTGGGGCGAGTCATTCATCTCTCTGAGCTTTTGTTTCTTCATCTATGAAGTGGAAATAATATCACAGAACAGTGTTTCTCAAACTACCTGAAGTAAAGGACCAGTTTTCAGTCTTTGTTTTCCTTTCCAGACTTAAGCTGATCCTTTTGTAAAATACAATGAAAATAAAATTTTCGAACAATGATCTCATGCATAGAAGTTGCAGCAATATCAAATTGCTATAAAAATGTCAATTTCTATACTTATTGTTATGGATCATTAACAAACAGATCGTGGGTCCGCACCAACCCCCAGATCATGTTCTGAGAAGCACAGCATCTGGCACAGAGTAAAGGTGAGCAAGTGTTAGCTGCTATGATTATGAGTCTCCTATACATGCAAAGCTCAGGCCCTCCATCACACATACACAGTGCTGGCCAACTCAGTGAGACTTCTGGACTTTGTCAAGTTTCATCAAGCAAATGCACTGGGAGAGAGAAAAACAGTCTCCCAATTAATATTTTTACTAGTTTACCTATTCACCCATCACTGGTGGGGTTCTGACTAAAACTAATTATTTAAAGTTATTGGCATTTCTGTTTAGAGGAGTTGTTTAAATTCTACATTTTTAGAAATCATCTTAAGAGACTCATATCCTTTTGTAAGACCCCCTGCATAACAAGGCTGATTCAGCTCTGGGTGGGTTTCTATAGGCCTATTATGTTGGTCTGATTCTCCCTAGGGATTAAAGCTCCCAGGGTATTCTAGAAATGAGTCAAAGGCAGCCACTGCATATGGACACCTGGGTTTTCTACTTCATCACAGCAGGCTGGGATCTGTACAGAGCAAAACACAGCTAACACATAACTCAAATTTTACACATCCAATTCTCTTAAACTGAGTCCAATTAAGCAGATTTTGAGCCATTTACAGTATTTCTGCTTTACATACCCTGTGATTCTACTAGCCATGGACTTTATTGGCTTGAAGAGCACCATCCACTGCTGCCCTTACAAGTTCCCTAACCAGAGATTCCTCACCTTGTCGAGCGACATCACCTAGACCCAGAAGCCCCCATCAGCCCCCCTCTCCTGGAGACTTCCTTACCCTCCTCTCCTTCTTTTTTAAATATATTTTATTGATTATGCTATTACAGTTTTCCCATTTTTTCTCCTCTCTATTCCCCTCTGCCGTGCACCCCCACTCCCACCAGCATTCCCCTACCTTAATTCATGTCCGTAGGTCGTACATATAAGTTCTTTGGCTTCTCCTTAACTTCCCGTTGTCTATTTTGTACTTACCATTTATGCTTCTTATTCCCTGTATCTTTTCCCCTATTGTCCCCCATCCCACTCCCCCTAATAACCCTCCATGTGATCTCCATTTCTGTGATTCTGTTCCTGTTCTAGTTGTTTGCTTAGTTTGTTTTTGCTTTTGTTCTTTTTTTAGGTTCAGTTGTTGATAGTTGTGAGTTTATTGTCATTTTACTGTTCATATTTTTTATCATCTTTTCTTAGATAAGTCCCTTTAACATTCCCTATGATAAGGGCTTGGTGATGATGAACTTCTTTAACTTGACCTTATCTAGGAAGCACTTTATCTGCCCTCCCATTCTGAATGATGGCTTTGCTAGATAGAGTAATCTTGGATATAGGTCCTCGCCTTTCATGACTTTGAATATTTCTTTCCAGCCCCTTCTTGCCTGCAAAATTTCTTTTGAAAAATCAGCTGATAGTCTTATGGGAACACCTTTGTAGGTAATTATCTCCTTTTCTCTTGCTGCTTTTAAGATTTTCTCCTTATCGACTTCTGACCAAGATAGAGGCATAGGTAGACACACTGTGCCTCCTCACACAACCAAGATAGGGACAACAACAATTTAGAAACAGAATAACAACCACAACTGACAGAAAATTGAACTGTATGGAAGTTGGATAACCAAGGAGTTAAAATAGACACTTTCATCCAGACCGGAAAGAGCGGTGGAGTTGGGAAGCCAGGCAGAGAGTGGTTGTGAGGCACAAAGAGTGTTGAGACCGGGCACATAAGACCACAGCAGGCAGAGCCTGGGCATGCAAGTGGTGGCTGGCAAACCCTGGCTGAGGGGTGGCAACTGGCAGACCCAGCAAGGTGACGATTGTGAAGTAAGGCACTGAGCTCAACCCAGGATCCCAGCGCTGGGAAATAGAGCCTTAGGGCACTGATTGAAAACACATGTGGGGATTGAGGTGCACGGAGATACTCTCAGCCTCACAGGAGAGGTCCTTGGAAAGACCCACGGGGTGCACAGGCCCACCCACACAGGAATCAGCACCAGAAAGGGCCAGTTTGCTTGGGGAAGCGTGGAAGGGACTGAAATTGGCAGAGAGTGAAGCAAGCCCAATGGTTCCCTCTTGGACCCTGCTCCCACATACAGTGTCACAACCCAGCGACTGGGTTGCGACCCTGCTCCCACATACAGTGTCACAACCCAGCGACTGGGTTGCCCCGCCCTGGTAAAGACCTAAGGCTCCGCCCCTCAAATGTAACAGGTGCAACCAGATCCCCCTCCCCCCCCCAAAAAAAAGAGAGAGGGAAAGAGAGATGGCTCAAACAGAAGAACAAATGAAAGCCTCAGAACCCATTCTTTTAAGTGACTGAGAGATAACCAACCTATCAGATGCACAGTTCAAAACACTGGTGATCAGGAAGCTCACAGAATTGGTTGATTTTGGTCGCAAATTAGATGAAGAAAATGAAGGTTACAATAAGTGAAATGAAGAAAAATACACAGGAAACCAAAAGTGATGGAAAGAAAGCTGGGTCTCACATCAATGGAGTGGACCAGAAGGAAGAAAAAAACAACCACACAGAAAAGAATGAAGAAATAAGAATTTCAAAAAAAAAAAAAATGAGAGGCTTAGGAACCTCTAGGACATCTTTAAACATTCCAACATCCAAATTATAGGGGTACTAGAAGGGGAAGAGGAAGAGCAACAAGTGGAAAAGTTATTTGAACAAATAATGAAGGAGAACTTCCCCAATCTGGCAAAGGAAATAGACTTCTAGGAAGTCCAGGAAGCTCAGAGAGTCCCAAAGAAGTTGGATCCAAGGAGGAACACGCCAAAGCACATCATAATTACATTAGCCAAGGTAAAAATGAAGGAGAGAATCCTAGAAGCAGCAAGAGATAAGGAGACAGTAACCTACAAAAGAGTTCCCATCAGACTGTCAGCTGATTTCTCAAAAGAGATCTTACAGGCAAGAAGGAGCTGGAAAGAAGTATTCCAAGTCATGAAAGACAAGGACCTACATCCCAGATTGCTCTATCCAGCAAAGCTTTCATTTAGAATGGAAGGGCAGATAAAGTGCTTCTCAAATAAGGTCAAGTTAAAGGAGTTCATCACCACCAAGCCCTTATTATATGAAATGTTAAAGAGACTTATCTAAGAAAATGAAGATAAAAAACATGTATAGTAAAATGACAGCAAACTCACAATTATTAACAACCTAAACAAATTATTAACACCTAAAACAAAAACAAAAACAAACTAAGCAAACAACTAGAACAGGAACAGAACCACAGAAATGGAGATTACATGGAGGGTTAGCAACAGGGAAGTGGGAGGAGGAGAGAGGGGGAAAAGGTGTGGAGAATAAGTAGCATAGATGGTAGGTAGAAAATAGACAGGAGGAGGGCAAGAATAGTATGGGAGATGCAGAAGCTAAAGAACTTATGACACATGGACATGAACTAGAGGCGGGGAATGTGGGTGGGGAAGGGTGTGCAGGGTGAAAGGGGATGGAGGGAAGATAATGGGACAGCTGTAATAGCATAATCAATAAAATATTTCAAAAAAGTATTTTCTCCTTATCTTTAATATTGAGTAACATAATTCTGAAGTGTCTTGGTGTGCATTTCCTTGAGTCCAACTTCTTTGGGACTATCTGAGCTTCCTGGACTTTCTAGAAGTCTATTTCTTTGCCAGATTGAGGACGTTCTCCTTCATTATTTGTTTGAATAAGTTTTTTAATTTCTTGTTCTTTCTCTTCTCCTTCTGGCATGTCTATGATTTGGATGTTGGAATGTTTAAAGTTGTCCCAGAGGTTCCTAAGCCTCTCCTCATTTTTTTTGAATTTGTGTTTCTTCATTCTGTTCTGCTTGAATGTCTATTTCTTCCTTCTGCTCCAAAACATTGATTTAAGTCCTGGTTTCCTTCCCTTCACTCTTAGCTCCCTATATATTTTTCTCTATTTCACTTTGTATAGCCTTCACTTTTTTCTCTATTTTGCAACCATACTCAACCATTTCTGTGAGTATACTGATTACCAGTGTTTTGAACTCTGCACCTGATAGGTTGGCTATCTTCATCACTTAGTTCTGCTTTTGGTTTTGATAAGTTCTTTCACTTGGGCCATATTTCTTTGTCTGGGTGGGCCTGTTAATTTGTAAGGGGTGGAGCCTGAGGTATTCACCAGGGCGAAGCAATCCTGGTAGCTGCATTGTGGCACTATATGTGGGAGAGGGATCACAGAGGGGACAGTGCCACTTGCTCAACTCTCAGCCAGCTTTCAGTCACTGCCCCTGCTACCAACAAGCAAAGTGGACCCTTGTGGTGCTGAGTTCTAGGTGGTTTGCTTTGTGTATGTTCTAGGAGCCTCTGAGTCTCTCCAACAAACTTTCCTGTGAGACGGGCAATTTCTCCTGCTGCCACAACCCTCACAGAATTTTACAACCAGAGGTTTTGAGGATTTATTTCCCCATGCTGGAACTCTGGATTGTGCAGTCTGTCTCACTCCCCAGTTGTTCCTCCCAGTTTATCTGTGCAAATGTGGGACCACCCGGTCCTGCAGCTACCGCCTTGCCTTGTGTCCTCTCCCACCCCAGCTGCCTGTCCACCCCTCTTACCAGTCTGAATGAGTGTTTCTTCTTTAATTCCTCAGTTGTTGGGATTCCATACAGTTTGATTTTCTGGCGGTTCTGGTAATTTTTTGTTTTTAAATTTGTTTTTCTTCTTTTGGTTGTGCAAGGAGGCAAAGCATATGTAGCTATTCCTTTACTTTGGCCGGATGTCCTCGCCCTCCTCCTCTTCGCCCTCCTCCTCTTCTGAGTGGCAGCCCCCAGACTGTAGTTCCTGGATGGTCTCATGCTCCAAAGGGTTCTCCCCAACTATGCAAATCTATTGAAGTAGCACCCAAATAAAGCTTGAGTGTGCTGCTGCCACCTTATGGTTATACCTTTTCCTTAGATCAGCCCTTCAAATTCCTGGAATTCATCTCACTGAGGGGGACTTTCAGGGTCTCTGTGGTTTGAACTTCAGACACATTGCCCAAGACCATGACATATAAGGCTGACTCTGTGCACAACTCTGACAGGAGGAAAAATCTATGAGTTACATCTTCCTACTGGAAAAGGCTAGAATTTGAAGTCAGCAAATCTGCCTTCAAGTCTTCACTTTGTCTTACTGGCTGTGTCACCACAAGTGAGCTCTACCTTACAAGTCATCATGAAGATTAAATGGATTAATGGATGTGATGGGTATAACGCGGTGTCAGATAAACAGTAGAGACTCAGTAAATGGTTACCATCATCATTGCCATAATTGTAATTTCTAACTTCTGCAGGCAGTGTCTCAACCTTCAGGCCTAGCCCTTTTACTTGCCTCCGTCTCTGATACACTTCTTCATTTAGTAATTCATTCTTTCAACAAACAGCTGTGCTCTCTTTGAGGGCCATAAAGGTAAATCTTACTTGTTCTATACCCAGGTCAATGGAAAGCTCAGAGCCTAGTCAAAGAGATAGAGGCCAGCAAACCATGGCAAAGTGGTATGGTTAGTACAGCAAGAAAGGAAGTACAGAGCACGTCACCCAGAGAGAAGAGTGAGAGCCCCTCTGTCTGGGGGAGAGGAATGAAAAGTGGGGGGTGGGGGGTTAAGGTTGGATCATTCCTGGCCCAGCAACCACTTCAGGCAAAACCACAAAGGTGAGAACAGATAGTAATTATATCACCTGGGCCATGACCCAGGGGTTGGGGACAAGAGGGGACCAGTTCACTAGAGAGGGACAGGACATGACAAGTATCATAGGTCCTTGCCAGGAGCTTCCACTTCATTCCACAGTGGGCAAAGAGCCATGGATCAATTTTAGGCAGGGAAGAACTTGAAGGGGTCTGTGCCTTGTTAAGTTGCCAATGTCCCCAGTACTTTGCCTCATAGATGCCAATTTGTTTAATTGATACCTATGACTGTCTTGCTAAACAGAAAGTGGGTTGAGGCCAGCTTTGGTAACTCCTTTGCCAATCATTTCTTTTGGCTTTAATAAAGCACAGAAGCGGGATGATGGAGGGAGGCTGTACAGAGCAGGGTTTAAAAGCTTGTGCTTTAGAGTCAGACATATCATCAGTTAAATGTCTCTGTCAACTTGCATTCACTAATTCTAGATCTTTAGCTTTAAATATATTACCATATTGGATTTATAAATGGAGATGTTCCCTTATTTGTTAAATGAACATTATGATACATTATAATTTCAATGAAAAGTTTAGATATACCTTAAATAAAATAATTTATGCAGTACCCGAAACATAGTAAATGCTCATTCAATGTTAAATACATCTTATCTGTGAATAAATACAAATTATGACTAATAAACATTCAGCAAAGTTGCAGGTTAAAAAATCAACACGCAAAAGTCATTTGAATTTCTATACACTAGTAGTGAACAAACAAAAAGGAAATTAAAAAAGCAATTTCATTTGCAGTAGTATTAAAAAGAAGAAGATACTTAGGAATTCACTTAACCAAGGAGGTAAAAAAACCTGAACACTGAAAGCTACAAAACCTTACTGAACAAAATTAAAGAGTACATAAATATATGATAAGACAACCCATGTTCATGGATTGGAAGACTTAATATAGTGAACTATAATTCAGTGCAATCCAAAGACTTTATTATTTTTTTTGTAATAGATAACTGCATGCTAGAACTCATATGGAATCTCAAGGAAATCTGAAGAGTCAAAACAATTTTGAAAAAAATAACAAAGTTGAAAGATTCACACTTTCTAGTTTTAAATTTTACTACAAAGCTACAGTAATCAAAACAGTATGGCACTGGCATAAAGACAAGCACAGAACAACGGAGAAGAACTGAGAGCCCAAAAGTACACCCTCACATAAAAGTGACTTTTAACAGCAGTTCCAAGGTCATTAAATGAAGAAAAGACCGTCTTTTCCACAAATAGTAGTGGAAATATTGGATAGCCACTTGCAAAACTATGTTGGACCTTTACCTAACACTATATACAAAAATTAATTCAAAATGTATTAAATACTTAAAAGTAAGAACTAAAATTATCAAACTCCCACAAGACAATGTAGAAGAAAAGTTTCATTACATTACATTTGGAAATGATTTCTTAGATATGACATCAAAGGCACAGTCAATAAAAGAAAAAAATACACAAACTGGACTTCATCAAAATTAAAAACGTTTGTGTATCAAGGGACATCATTAACAGGACAAAAAGGCAACCTGAAGAATGTGAGAAAATATTTGCAAATTAACTATCTGATAATGTTCTACCCAGAACATTGAAAGAATTACAATTTGCATGGTAGACATTTTTTTCACTCTTTATTTTTAATCTCTCTGTGTCTTTATGTTTAAAGTATATCTCTTATAAATGGCATATGGTGAAGTTTTGTTTTAAAAATATCCTAATAATCTTTGTCTATTAATCACAGTCTTTAGTTCATTAATATTTTTAGAGGATTGAATAGTGTCCCTGTAAAACTCATATCCACCCAGAATCTTAGAATGAGATTTTATTTGGAAATTAGGTCTTTATAGATAATAATTAGTTAAGATGCCATAATTGGAAATTAGAATAGACCCTGAATCCAATGTCTGGTGTCCTTATAAGAACAGGGAAAGACACAGATAGAACCAGAGAAAAGAAATCCATGTGAAGAGATTGGACTGATGTAGCTACAAGCCAATGAACAGAGACCCCAGAAGCTGCTGCCCAGCACCTGATTTTGTACTTCTAGTCACCTGAACTATAAGAGAATAAATTTCTATTGTTTTAAGCCACGTAATTTGTGGTAATTCATTATGCTAGTGCTAGGAAACCAGTACATCAATAAATGTAATCATTGATATAGTTGAGTTTGTGTCTACTATCTTGCTTTTTGATTCCATATTTCCCATTTGTTCTTGATCCCTTTTCCTTTTTTTCTGTTTTTTTTTTTAATTTTTAGTCAGTATAGTCTTTTTTTAGTATTCCATTGTATTTCCTTTGTGGGTTTGTTTACCTATATTTCTTTGTTATATATATTTAAATGGATGCTGTAAATTTTGCAATATGGATTTTTAATTAAATTTATTAGGGTGACATTGATTAATAATATTATATAGGCTTCAAGCATACATTTCTATGATACATGATCAATATGCCCTATGGTTTCTTAACTTATCACAGTCTACCCAGAATTAGCATTATACCGTTTCATATAAAATGACTAAATCTTAAAACAATATTATTTCAGGAACACCCCTCTTTTCTTTTGTGCAACTACTTTCTCCAGTTTTCTCTGCCCCAAGCTCCCATTGCCTCTCCCCATTCTCTAGTTCCATCCTTCAAGTTCCAGATGGTCTATTAGTAAGGCCGGGTTTTAGTCCCATCTTGCAGACTTGGGCACATTTGTTAGTATGGATGTTTCCATGAAGTGACTGAGAATTTACTTAAGAGCCAGTCTGTTTAGAGAAAAGTATGAGCTCATGGCAGCATTACCAGAACTCAGACTGACAGAGCTGGGAAGGACTGAATGAAACAGTCACACCAGAAGCACAAGGAACAGAAAAGGGTGTAAGAGTAGGCTAGTGAGGGGTGAGTGCTGGGAGCTGGGCCTGGGGCCTTCTAGGCCTGGGATCACAGGACCCTGTGGGCCTCCCTCATAGGAAGCTTAGATTTTCTTCTCATTTGAGACTTTTTAACGCACTAATGGAAATTCAGAGACAAGACATAATTACTGTTCTAAAAGATCACTATGCCTACGCTGTGAAGAACCTGGCTTTTCGGAGAGTAAAAATGGAAGCAGAGAAGTCAGCTAAGAGGCTGTTGCTCTTCTCCAAGAAGAGCTGATGGGAAAAATTGATTTCTCTGAACTTCCCTGAAAGCATGTTTTATAACTCCATTGCTTTGAATCAGTGCGTGTATTTAATAAGGGAGCAGTCTCAGACCACAAGATGGAAGAAGAAATGGCCTGTTTGCACCACAGCTGCAGAGCCAACTGTCAGATGTACTAAACTGCATTTATCTGAAGAGCAAGTGGCTGGATGGAAGCAAAGATTAGCTACTTAGAAGGGCTTATTCCCTCCTCCCTGTGACCCCTAGAGTTGACTTGATCATGGTTAAAGTGGATGAGAACAAATATTATGGCCTCTATTGGTTGCCTTGGCAATAGCTCCTTCCAGCTTTTCTAAAATTGAGAAACTCCTCTTCCAAATTGCACGAGTAATCCTTGAAGTTCACCCACTCTTACCAAGGCACTGGGAAAGCTTTAATAATGGTTTGGAGGAAAAGCCTGAATCTTTGAAGATTTGCTGCTTTTTTGAATGTTGAAGTGTAACTGGGTGCAGTCAAGAGGGGAGCCCCAAATAGGGATTTGTAATAGGGTCCAGAAGAGCTTGGAGATAATTGGCTCCACACCACAGGGCATACCTGCCCAGAATGCGGGCAGCTGTGGCCAATTGTGAGAGGAGCCGGAAATGGAGCTGCAGAGGAAGATTGGCGCTGGGATTTAAACGGAGACACAGCAACCATTAGGGGTCTCTCTTTTTGGGACCACACGTCTGTTTAGGACTACACAGCTTTGGTGTCTTGGTTGGGACCATGAGGCTTTGGAGGTGCTCCCTTTTGCCACGTGGAGGGTGCTGGGAGGACTATGTGCATTTGTGGGAACTTTAGTTTGTGTCATTTCAAATGAATAATAAATTCCTTTCCTTTTCACTGATCTCTGGTATTAAGAGACACCTTTCCTCAGGTGGCGGGCAAAACGAACCCAGATAGGTGGGGAGGAACCCCCTGTAGACTATAACAGAAGCCCATAACCCCAGGCACTTCCCTTTCAGGAACTCTTTTTATGGGCCTTTCTCACTGGTAGAAGCTGAGGAGCTGAGGGACTTAAGGAGCCAATGAGGCAGTTTGCCCACCCCAAGGATTAGGGGAAGTAGTAATCTGACAGAAATTGTCCTGCCATTCACCACTTCCAGCCTACTCCCATAGTATATCTATCAACACACTGTCAGCCTGGACCTCTCCACTGTATTCCAAAGCAGACAGCCATGGACAGAATGCTTCATACCTAACATCAGGAGCAGGCAGATCTGGTACTTTGCTGCTTATAGACTTAGGATATACTAATACAGACCAGCACCAAGTACAAATAGTTGAGAACCTACTATTATGCAACAGTTATTGTGAAATGTACTGAGATCAAGTAGTTAACAAAATTATGTCTGCTTTCATGAAGCTTACATTCCAGTGCAGGAACTGGAAAGAAACAGTCCCCCAGGGATGAATGATCTTGCATCAGCTGCTATTCTCCATGCCAACTCCTCTCTGCAGATGGAGCCACCATGCCAGGCTCTTCTCTGACTCATTTGGAGGTGGGGAGGTGGGTGTTAACTTGATCCTCATGTACCCAAACACTGATTGACCAGTTTCTTGAATAAACCGTTTTCCCATGACCAGAAAGCCACTGCCCACCTGATTTTCAGTCTCTGTCTTCAGTGTGTCTGCCTGCTGGATTTAATCTCCATAATGCCAATACTAGGGGAGCCTCCCTCCCCCAGCTTTCCAAACCCTTTGGTTCCTACAGGAGCTAATCCTGTATCTCCCACCTGCATTTCATCAATACAATCCCTCCATGACTGTCATGAAGCTCAGGCCTCAGTATGTTTCCTGCTTGAGCCCAGATTAAAACAGTCCTTGCCATTGAATATTGTTTATCCATACTAGGCCACCTACTACTTCTTTCTCTTTTTGTTTTATTTGTCAAAAAATATTAATTTTTCTAGAATTTTCTTCCTCAACAATATTTAATCTCTAAATGTAACTTGAATTTGTTAGCAGCAAGAAAACGGCACCAGGCTAATACCATGGAGTTAGACCTGTGGAGTCAGACTGGACCTTGGTTCAACAACCTCAGTACTTAAGTTCTGGCTAAGGAAGAATTCTGAGTCAAGACTCAAACTACAGGAGAAAGTTTATTTAAAAAGTCACAGCAGTAGAATAAGTGAGTGGTAGAAGAAAGGGGTTCAGGAAACAAGTAACAGAGGCAAAAGATGGGGCCCTTGGAGCTTAGGAGAAAGGAAGGTAAAGGTAACATGTCTGGGAGAAAGAGGAGGTGTGGGGAAGGCTCGGGCATGCTCCTGGGAGGGAAAGCACATTGGTCCTCCATCCTAAGGACTCTTAAGGGTGGGGATTTTAGGGGCAGTCCCAGGGGAAGATCTTAATACAATATTTATCAGCTTTCCAGGTGTGTCCTTTCAGAGTAGTGGTCTCAGCTGATTGGTTGGCACCAGAGCAAGGGATCATTAGTCAATGCAAAGCAGCCTTGGCATCACTTCTCTGGTTTTGCTGCTTTTCTGGGCCTGGAGCTGAAACACAACTCAGGCCTAGAAGTATTTGTTGTAAGCCAGAACCTCATTGTCCTGAAGGCTTAATGCTTAGGGCTTTTCTCTAAACTCCTTTTTTGTTCCCCATCTATAGGTGTCTAACCTACATGACTAGCACCTCCACCCTGAGCCCGCTCAGCTGATCCTCCACAGAGGGCAAAGGTTGGTGGTAAGTGGTCACAGCCAGTCTTTGCAGTTGCCTGGACTGGGCAAATCATTCCCATTGATCTGCCAACAGCAATCAAGGCTCAACTACATGAGGAGGGTGTACTCAGCCCATATGAAAGGTACCCCTTGAGTACTCAGCTTGGGAGGTAGGGGAGATTTTGCCACTGGACCCTACAGGACACCTACTACATTAGGCCATGTTACCAAGACAGGAAGTCAAAGCAGCTCTACCTAATACATAGAAACAAACACAGGGAGCCTGCTAAAATGAGAAGACAAAGAAACATGGCCCAAATGAAAGAATAGATCAAAACTCCAGAAAAAGAACTAAACAAAATGGAGATAAGCAATCTATCAGTTGCAGAGTTCAAAGCACTGGTCATTAGGATGCTTAAGGAACTTAGTGAGGAACTCAGCAGCATAGAATAGATATAGTCAGCAATGAAGGATTCACTAATTGAAATAAAGAACAACTTACAGGGACACAACAGCAGAGTGGATGATGCTGAGAATCAAATTAATGATTGGGAACATAAAGAAGAAAAAAAAATCAGAATAATGAGAAAGAAAAATCATCCAAAAAAAAAAAAAATGAGGATAGTATAAGCAGCCTCTGGGACAACTTCAAACATTCCAACATTCACATCATGGATGTGCCAGAAGGAGAAGAGAAAGAGCAGGAAATTGGAAATATACTTGAAAAACAATGAAAGAATACTTCCCTGATTTGGTGAATGAAATAGATATACAAGTCCAGGAAGCACAGAGAATCCCCAACAAGATGGATTCAAAGAGGCCCAGTCAAAGACACATCATAATTAAAATGCCAACGGCTAAAGATAAAGAGGGAATCTTAAAAGCAGCAAGAGAAAAGCAGTCAGTTACCTAGAGAGTTCCCATAAGACTGTCAGCTGATTTCTTAAAAGAAACTTTGCAGGCTAGAAGGGATTGACAACAAATATTCGAAGTCATGAAAAGTGGTGACCTACAGCTAAGATTGTTCCTATCCAGCAGAGATATTATTTAGAATCAAAAATAGCTTCCCAGACAAGAAAAAACTAAAGGAGTTCATCATCACCAAACCATTACTGTACAAAATGTTAAATGGACTTATTTAAGAAAATGAAGAAGATCAAAACTATGAATAATAAAATGGCAATAAATATATATCTATCAAAAACTGCATCAAAAAATAAACTAAGCGAACAAGAAGAACAGTAATAGAATCATAGATATGGAAAGCATTTTGATGGTTGCCAGATGGGAGGGGCTGTGGGGGAATGGGTGAAGAGGTGAGGGGATTAAGAAGGACAAACAGTATTTGTAATGCCTGTCCAAACTTCTGGGAGACCTCGGAAGTGAACAATGGTCCATAGTCAATTTGAATGCTTTGGGAAAGTCAAACCTAGGAATTATTTAAGTAACAGTTTTGCCACCTCAGTTGTCTTTTCAGTCCTAGTGAGATATACCTCTACAAATCCAGAAAAAGTATCCATAAAGACCAACAAAAATTTGAAATTTCCCTTGGTTTTAGGCATTTGTGTGAAGCACACCTGCCAGTTCTTGAATGGACACATGCCTTTATATCATACTCCCTTTTCTATGGGGACATGCTCTGTCTGGATTCTCACTTCTATTTTCCCTTTTGCTACCTGGGCATGCATTCCTCAAATGGCTCTCTCCCTTGCAATAGGCACATTGATTGATGCCTATTGGGTCTTTGCTCCTCTCTTTAGGGCCCCTCTTGCAACAGGCACAGTAGTCGGCACCTAATGGGTCTCCCTTCTCTGCTTTAGGGTCCTGCCTCTTCTTTTGGTCTCCTTGGACTGTTTCTAAAAACCCCATGATCTGTTTTGCCTTCCCTGCTTCCTGGGCATTGTAGACTTTAAATGCTATGTCCACCTGCTGGGAGGGACTCATTCTCAGTACCCCATCTACATGCTGGAGTTTGTTTCTGATATCTGGGGCACTCTGCCCAATAAAAGGCATGTTTATTATTCTCACATTTTCTGGTGCCTCTGGGTCAGCATCAGTGTATCTCCTAGAAACCTGATAGATCCTCTCTGAAAATTCACAGGGATTCTCATCTGGCTTCTGCTGGAGATTTCTGTATCCAATTCAGGCTCCTCTGCTCGGGTACTCCTTTTCTAAGCCCTTCTCATATGCACTTTCTGTACTGTTTCAAGAGGCTAGGCCCCCACTATAATTCAGGTCCCAGTTAGGGTCTACTCGAGGAACTGCCCAAGCAGAGTCAAGGGTCCCTTGGCAGTCCTCTTCATGGAGACACTGGGCATCTTGCTCAGCCCTACTTAGAACCAGCCATCTCTCATCTGCTGTTAGCAAAATATCTAGGAGAGACTGTACATCTGCCCAGTTTGGGTGATGAGTGGCAAAAATGGAGGCAATGAGATCTGCCATTTTCTGAGGATCACCCCTGTATGAGGGGTCGGAACTCTTCCAATTCGGTAAATCTGAAAGGGCTTTGGACAGGTATAGCATGCCTTGCACACCTTCCTCCAGATAAGCTGTTCTTTTCCTAATATGGGACATTGAAGAATTAGTACCTGCCTTTGTCATTTAGTGGTTATGGTTTAATTGTGCCTTCTAATGCTCTTGCCAAATCTGTCACCTCCAAAATAAAACAAGGATGTCAACTGTCCAGTAATGCCAGCCTTTGAACATCAAGCCTGCCACTCCCCAGTAACAGCCAACTGACCTAGACTCTGCAAGGTCCTCCCACTAATGGGTAGGCCACCCTCTATCACACACCCCCTCTTTTAGGAACCCCTGATCCCAAAGATAGGTAGGATAACAGCCATGTCCAGCCAGAAGTAGCTATAAGAAAATGAGACCTTCTTCCATTGTCCTTTATAAGAATATAAAGAGTTATATGTGAAAGGGAGGATTTGTAATGGGGTGTAGGCTGAGAGGCTCCGGGGTCCCCCATAAGCCTAGCTTGGGGTCTGGAAAAAGCAGCAGAGATTTTTTTGCATATCAATAACATCAGGCTAGTTTCCTAGCCCAAGTGGAGCCAGTAAGGTATGCATGACTTTAGCCCATGATGTAACTGGGAGGCAGCTCTCCCAATTCAGTGCCTGCACAAGAGTTTAGGGATGGTTCACTCCACACCATGGGGTTACACCTTCCTGGACTAACTATGACAGCCAAGAAAGGTACAGAATACAGGAGTGCTACCAGATGTAGCCAATTGTGGGAGAAGTCAGAAATGGGATTACAGAGGAAGTTCCAGGCTGGGATTTAAACTAAAATGTGAACCAGCATGAAGGACAGGGGGACAAAGTGAGTCCATGCAGGAACAAAAAGTGTGAAAGGACTCTCACTGGCAGGCCATGAGGAGGTGCCATGTGGTTTTGGATTAAGAACTAGAGATTGCAGTGACACAGCTGATGGTGCTCCGGACTGTGGGAGACCTGCCCAGCCAAGCATGGATTACTGGGAGGAACCAGGAGTCTAGCCAAGCAATGGATTTCTGTTTCTTTTACTGAGATGTGGTACCCCTGACTGGACTGGTTTGGCAAGGGAAGTCAGGACTATGTGTGTGTTTGTGGGTGTTTTAAAGGGACTTTGAGATTTAACAGCAGCATTCTGCCATTACTCTAAGCTTGTATAACTTTGTAATAAATAGTTCCTTTCCTTTTTACCAATAAAACAAAAAGAAAAAGAAGTACAAATAGGTAGTTACAGAATAGCCGGCGGGGGGGAGGGGGGGCGTCTAAAGTACATTACAGGAAATGGAGTGGCCAAATAACTTATACACATGATGAATGAACACAAACAATGGTGTGGGGATTGCCTAAGGGAGTGGGGCATGTTGGGTGGAGGGGGGCAAAGGAAGATAAATTGGGACAACTATGATACCATAATCAATAAAGGTAATTTAAAAAATAATAAAATAAATGATAACTATTTTTAATATCTTCAATTACAGAGTCCTCTTTTGATATTCTATTTTAAGAAAATAACTAGAAATATAAAAATGCTGTTTAGCCCTGGCTGGTGTGGCTCAATGGATTGAGCACTGGCCTACAAAGCAAAAGGTCACCTCTTCTATTTCCAGTCAGGGCACATGCTTGGGCCAGTTGGTGGAGAGGCAACCAATCGATGTAAATCTTGCATATTGATGTTTCTCTCCCTCTCTTTCTCCCTCCCTCCCCTCTCTCTAAAAGTAAGCAAATAAAACCTTTAAGAACAGCATTTATCACTATGCTATTCATAATGCTGAAAACCAGTAAATGACAAGAGTGTGCAGCCATAGGGGAATGGCTAAAGAAACTGCCATAGGAGAGAATATTAAGCAACAATTACAACACATGATTGCAAAGTATTCTCAACACTGTAGAAAATACTCATGTTATATGTAGTAATAAAAGCAGGAAACAAAAATTGTATATATTAGAGTGCTCAACTATGTAAATAAGAACAGTAAAATATTAAATAAAATAGTCCAAAATATTGTTTTATCATTTCTTTTTCTGTATTTTCCAAATCAACAATAAGCTTTAATATTCTAGCAATTACACTAAATTAAAATAATTTTATTTAAAAGCATGCAGCTTCAGATTGCCCTCAGTGATGAACTCTCTTGGGTGTAGTGGCAGAATGGTGCCTGGGAACACCCGCTCCCTAGTCTGACCTCACTCCAGCTGGGCCTGTGCTGTCTCCAAGGGCAGACATGGTAAGTGCATCCAAGACAGCGTGCCAGTGTTCTTTGGGGCATTTGCAACCAGGCTGCCCTGTAGAAATGCTCCAAATATGTATTCATCAGTTGGCTCCCTCTCAGAGTGAGGACAACTTTCCTACCCTGCAGCCTATATAATAGTAGCTCTATCTTCTTGATTTCTTGAGCAAAAGGCATTAGGGCTGTCTCCAGTTTCCTAGCCTTGGAGGTTCAATTAACAGACAGAAGTTAGATAAGCCAAGTCCCTAACAGAACACATGTCCTCCAGGCCTGTGTCCTAGGGTCTAATTTGGACTAGGAGACATCCAGCAAAAATTACCAGTCCCTCCAGATGACAAAGGGTTGTCTGACCAGGGATCCAAGGTCGAACAACTTCTCAAATTGCCTCATCTCGAGAGCTGCATGTGATTAGGAAAACAAAGTACTCAACCCAGAAGATCACAGAGTAAGAGAAGAAAAGAAAGGAGAAAAGAGGAAGCCTGTCTTCTCAGTGCAACTAAATATGCATAACAAAAGCACGAATGAGGATAAAAATTTTACCAGAGTGACAAAAGTTGAATTTCTGCTTTACATGGAAGATCAGGAAGTGATTTGTGTAGTTTATTAATAATGTAGCAGGCACAGGCCTCGAGTCAAAGAGAAAGGTGTGAGTAGCCAGCATGGCATGACTGGGCCTCCACCTTGGGGCTCCACATGAAGTGGCATCAGAGTGATTTTCAGCAATAGGCTGGTTGGACATGCCCATCTGAAGGTGGGGCAGCAAATGCTTATGGCTCCAGGTATAACAGGGAAGCAATCATTTCCTTGGCATATCCCATCTTTCCTACAGTTTCTTGTTCAATTTTCACAAGTATCTTCTTTTAACCTTTCCCCTCCCTTTCTAACATATTTCTCCACCCCAGGTTTCATTGCACTCTTTCCTGCTAAGTGCTTGGCTAGATAAGAGATTAACTAATAAAAGTATATAGTTGTAGCCCCGCACCCTGCAGAGGTATTCACTAGTAACTAAAGGATTCTTTTTAAGCATTTTTCCATTATGAAAGATGAAAGACAACACTGAATATTTCTGTATAATCCTTTTCATTCTTTACTCAGTGCATAATTTTCATTTGATCTATCAAATGTAGCTGAAATGACACTGTGTAAGTGATTATAAAGTCTTCTTTATTTTTATTTAACAAGCATTTCCCCAAAATTATTATAGATTCATAAGAAGATCATTTTTAAGGTACATGTAATATTCCACTGAGAAGATGAATCATAACTTATTAACTCCTTCTCTATTGTCATACAATAGTCCCCCCTTATCCATGGTTTTAATTACCAGCAGTCAACCATGGTCCAAAAATATTAAATGAAAATTCCAGAAACAAACAATTGCTAAGTTTTAAATTGCACACCATTCTGAGTGGCATAATGAAATCTCTCGAGTCCTGCTCCTTCTCACCTAGGATGTGAATCATCCCTTTGCCAGTGTCTCCACGATGTAGACACTCCCCACCTGTGAGTCACTGAGTAGCTGCCTTGGTTATCAAATGGACTGTTGTAGTATCACAGTGCTTGTGTTCAGGTCACCCTTATTTTACTTAAGAATGACCCCAAAGTACAAGAGTAATGATGCTTGCAATTCAGATATGCCAAAGTGAAGCCATAAAATGCTTCCTTTAAGGAAAAAGATAAGCACAATACAATAAGATATTTTGAGAGAGACCACATAACTCTTATTATAGCATTATGTAATAATTGTCTATTTTATTATTAGTTATTGTTAATCTCTTAATTGTGCCTAGTTTATAAATTAAACTTTTTAATAGATATGTACATACAGGGAAAAACAGTATATATAGGGTTCAGTACTGCCCATGATTTCAGGCATCTACTGGGGGTTTTGTAATATATCCCCCTTGGATAAGGGGGATCTACTGTAGTTCCTCTTTAGGAAGGAATTGTCTGAACTTACAAAAATGCCATTAGGTCCTAGAACTAATAACAACTAACATGTATTGAAGACTGACTCCATGCCAAAGATTATTTTAAGTATTCTGTATTTATTAACTCATTTGGCCTTCACAGGAATCGTAATAGAAGAGTACATACTACTAATTTCACCACCATTTTGTAGGTAATAAAACTTAGTAATAGAGGTAATGAGTAGCTTGCTTAAGCTCCTGGCTAGAAAGTAGGAGAGCAGAGCTTGTGAATCCATGCACTTTTGTTCCAGAACTTGGACTATGAACTACCACACGATAAATGGTAAGGCCAAAGGCTGAGGTTTGAGCTAGAGTCACAGTTCAGAGTTCAGGAATGAGGGTAGAACTGGCAGCAGGAGACAAGGAAAAAAATGTATTGTTGAAGCAAGCAATGACAGGTGAGGAGAAAGTATGGAGGAGAAGAAAAGAGTCAAGGAATAATGTGGGAGAGGCCAAAAGAACTTCCTGTGGTGGTGAAGCCTAAAATACAACTTTGGAGAACAGAAATGCCCACAATAAGTGAATTTTTAACAGCAGCTTTATTGAAGTATAATTGACAAACCATACATATTTAAAGTACACTATTTGATATGTTGAAACCATCAACAAACAATCAAGATAGCAAACAATTACATCACCCCCAAAGTGTCTTCATACACTTTCTATCCACCTGACCCCCTGCCCACCCAGGCTACCACTGATCTTCTTTCTGTCACTATAAGTTAGTTTGCATTCTAGAAGAATAGAAATTTCATGTAAGTAAAATTGTACAGTGTGTATTCTTTTTCTGTCTGGTGTTTTTCATTCAGTATGACTATTTTGAGATTGAGTCATGATTTAATGTGTATCAATAGTTTATTCCTTCTCATTTCTAAGAGGCATTCCATTGTATTGATATATCGAAGTTTATTTATCCAGTCACCTGCTGATGGACACTGGGGTTGCCTCCAGTTTGTGACTATTACCAATAAAGCTACAATAAAGCTGCTCCGAACAGTCCTGGTTGTCTTTGTATAAGAAAAAAAATGTTTTCATTCCAGTAGGAATAGCATGGCTGTGTCATGTTTTAGATTTATATTTAACTTTTTAAGAAATTACTTTCTGGCCCTGGCAGGGCAGCTCAGTTGGTTAGAATATTGTCCTTCACATAACAAGGTTGCAGGTTTAATCCTTGGTCAGGGCACATACAAGAATCAACCAACGAGCCTTGGCTGGTGTGGCTCAGTGGATTGGGCGCCGGCTTGAAAACCAAAGGGTCATTGGTTCGATTTCCAGTCAGGGCACACGCCTGAGTTGTGGGCCAGGTCCCCAGTAGGGGGCATGAGAGAGGCAACCACACATTGATGTTTCTCTCCCTCTCTCCCTCCCTTCTTCTTTCTAAAAATAAATAAATAAAATATTTTTAAAAAGAATCAACCAATGAATGCATTTAAAAGTGGAACAACAAATTTATGTTTCTCTTTCTCTCTCAAAACAATAAATAAATAAATAAGAAATTTAAAAAGATTTTAAAAAAGAAATTATTTTCTAAAATATTGTACGAGATGTATGAGACTTCCCATTCCTCCACATCCTTGCTAACATTTGTCTTATCAGTCTTTTTAATTTTTAACATTCTAAAGATGTGTAGTAGTATTTCATTGTGATTTTACTTGGCATTCTTCTAATAACAAGTTATATTAACCATTTTTTCATGCATTTACCCTTCAAGCATGTACCTTCTTTGATGAAGTGTTCATTTAATTTTTTTTTAATTTTTCTTCAGTTGCTCTATTGAGTTTAGAGGTATTTATATATTTGTATATAAGCCCTTTATCAGATATGTCCTATGAAATATTTTCTTCCACCTTAATTTTGATGAAGTCCAATTCATCCATTTTCCCTCTAACATGGACCATGCTTTTGGTGTCATAGCTGAAAAATTATTTGCCTAACTCAAGGTCACAAAGATATTATCTATCTTTCCTTCTAAAGTTTTACACTTCTAGGTTTTACATGTAGATCTTTAACCCATTTAGAGTTTATTTTTGCACATGGAACAAGTATGAATCACAGATCATCTGTTTGCATACAAATTCCAATCATTCCAGCACCATCTGTTGAAAAACTGTCTTTCTTCCACTGAACTGCCTTTGTTCTTTTGTCACAATCGGCTGACTATATATATGTGAGTATCTATGCACTCTCCATGCTGTTTCATTGATCCATATAACTATCTTCATATCAATCTAAGAATGTCTTGATTAATGTGGATTTATAATTCATCTTGAACTGAGGTAGTGTAAGTCTTCAAACTTTGTTCTTATTCTTCAAATTGTCTTGACCATTCTAGGTCCTTTGTATTTCCATATGCATGTTAGAATAGCCTTGTCATGTCTTTAAAAAAAAAAGGCTCTGGAAATTTTGATTGGCAGTATGTTGAATACATAGATCAGTTTAGGGAGGATGGGCATTTTTAACAGTTTTGAATCTTCCAATCCACAAAATTGGTATATATCTATCCATGAAGTGGATTTTTGAAATATTATTTGGTGTGTACTGACTTCAGTAAATTCATAAAGTTATAAACATATGCTTGTAAATATTTTTATGATGTGTGTGTGTTTGGAAACTATTGAAACTTGTCATGTTTTGATTAACCAAATGGTATATTTCCCATGTTTGGGAGTATACCAAAGCAACACATGTGGAACCAAGAGAATAGGACCATGGGAAGAACCCTAAAAATTGGCAGAAATTTGCCAGTGGACCTCCACAGGGAGTAAAATTGATGCTATTATGTTATGTTAACTTGTTACAGAAAGATACTAGCCAAATCTCAGTGCAAAAAGTACTCATGGTAGCATGTAGTCACAGACCAAAAACCTCTTCCAGGAGAAAGGAATCCCCTCACCATGCCACCTTGGCTGTGGCCCCATCCTTCCAGAGAGAGAAACAAAAAAGCCTAGCCATGGCACTTTAGAAAATCTCTTCACCTCTACTCCACATGATGGGACTTCTTGGAAACAAGAAATAAACCTTTCTGTAGTAAGTCACTGAGGTTTAAGGTTTTGTCTGTTAGGGCAGCTACTGTTAATTATGTGAATGAATACGGTCAAACTTACTAATATAGTTGAGAAGTCCTCTTGGCACAACACCAAATCAAGATGAGCAGAGCTTTCAGTCATCAAGTGCTGTTGATTAAAACGGAGAGGGCCGCTAGGGCCACCTCCTTGTGTTAGGCTCTCCTGACCTGGCACTGAAACTGCTGTACAGCCAAAGGAGTTTGCCCAGCTGGCACTGGCAGAGCCAAACATCAGACACCAAGAATTGCAGTGGAGAAAGATTGGCTACTTTATTATGAATGGTGCCACCCAGGAGGACAGGAAGCTAATACCCCAAAGCCTGAACACCCCAAAGGCGGGTATGGTACACCTTATATAGGGTAACATCACAAGATTACAGATTACGTAGGGCAAAATCACAAGACACCATGATTAAGGGTTTGGAGTCATGCTGGGAACTGATCGGTGGGAGGTGAGGTAAGGGGAGTGAATCATTTCTTAAGGTCTTAAGGACAGCTCTGAGGTCTTTTTAGTGTCCTTCTGTCCTGTCTCCTGAGAAAATAATCAGGAAATAATTCCACCTTAGAGCTCAGGAGCTGAACCATAGATTAGGTCAAGATGTTATCTTTCGCCTGCCAGAATCCAGACCTTGTGACCATTAGTCAGGGCCAAGCTACTGTCTTCTGCTGCCTTAGAGGTTGCTGATTATTGTGGGGAAAGGCTACATCTCCCCACGAGATAGATAGATTTTGTGTGTGTGTGTGTGTGTGTGTGTGTGTGTGTGTTATACATATATATATAGTACAGGGTGTATATGTGTATGTATATATAAATATGTATTATGGGAACACAAGGGTTAAAGATTTTAATTCTGTTCATGTTATTCCAGGAACTGGAAGACATGAACTATGTTACTCCAGGAGGTCGTCTGCAAGCAATGGGGATGGAATCTGCGCCACTGTATTCCAGGGAGAGAAGTCCATTGACTCAGATAAAGAATTGTTTATCAGCAAATAGAAAAATACTAGGAAAATTGCCACAGGACTGCAACTCTTAACTGATTAACTTTTTTTCCAAACATCTTACTTAGCCTTTCCTTCTCCCTATAAAAAAGGTCAGCTTGAGATGAGATGTCAAGATGGTTTTTGAGAGTACATAACCTGCCATCTTTTCAGATCACTGGCATCTAGATAAAGCACCACAGAGTCCATCCTCTACTTATTGGTTCTGGATGTGACAGGCAGCACAAATGTTGACTTTTCCAGTTTCACTATGTATATATAATGAAAAGAGAGAGACAGACAGAGAAAGAGACAGAAACAGAGATGATTTCAAGAATTAGGCTTTAAAACTAAATTTAATCAAAGTCATAAAGACTATGAGTTTCAAAACTGAGCTCACACATACCACTCAGAGAACTATGAAGAGGCAGTAGGAGCAGAGTTGCTATAAATACATATATTAATGGCACCTGGAAACAGACATTTCAGTAACCCCTCTCAATGAGAACTTTATCACCTACTTGTTTAAGAAGCTTTGAATTGCAGACACAGAGGTGTTGGAACCTCTGCCAGCCCTTAGGCAGAGCCCAGATAGGCAGGCTTTCCTTCTAGAGGCACACTGGTTTCCCTTCACGTCAAGGGCGAACATCAAGACTTTTCTGTAACAAAGAGAAAGTAGTATGGTACTTGCCTGTTCACCACTGAAAATCTCCAGCTCATTATCAAGGAAGAAAGAGAAGCCTTCCTACAGGCAGAAGGACCAGAGGTGGCTTTCATCTGATGCAATGGTTATATAATACTGCCTCCCTTAGAAATTATGTTGCAGTAGGAATCTTGGCAGCATTACCAAAAATAAGTTAATAAATAAAACTCTCTGGGTTCAAGCTTACCTTACACTTGTCCTATAGCCATCAAAAATAACACATTAGGAGATTCCACAAGGGTTAGAATTTTTCTCAAGAGGAACTGATAGTAATCTACAGAGAAAATTCAGAAGTTGCAGCTTGACTGTGTTTCCTATTATACAGGGATTGATCTTTGTTTTAGAGCAGTGATGAACCAATCTGCTTATAGCTAATTGCACCAGTAGCAACATGAGCTATGAGAAAAAAGAAAACAGGAACTTTTAAACAACACATTAGTCTCAGACTGGCAAAGACATCCATGTCTGTGAGAAGGAAAAATATTCAGAACAGTTTTCTGCTTACCAGAGTGCTCGGGTATTTTAGAATTCTTTTAGATTTGGGATGTGAAGAACTTTTGACAAGTTAGCCAAAATGATAGCCTGATTTAACAGGACCAAGTGACAATTTAGTCAAAATATTTGTGGGGTTTTGTTTGTTTGTTTTGGTTTGTTTTGTCAGTCTGCCTGTGCAACATCTTGAAAGCTCATTGTTGTTACTTAAAGGAAACAAGTTCTAAAGAGGTCTCAGTGGCCTAGGAACAGTCCCCAGAAGAGATCCTGGTTTCTTCTAAGCAGTTGTGGCACTGAGCCATGTGGACAGTTTTAGGTGTGGGGAGCAGGTTTATACAGGATGATTCTGGCTTGACTGTGACCTGGAACAGTCACCCCAGGGATTCTCATGCAGTTTATCTGCACAAGGCCAAGACAAAAGAGATAGTTTCCTGTTACACTCTGTCTGTCCAAGGCCTTCACACTTGGCCAGCAGGGTATTTAGCCTCATTCTTTTTCTAACTCCAGCACCCCCTGCAGCATGAATGGTATCAGCTCATCAGGAGGCTGAGGAGGGGGGTTCAGAAGTTGAAAGACAAGGATGACAGCAGACAAGGTGTTCAACTATGCTTCCTGTCCAGAACCAAGATTGTTTACTTAGATTACAATAAATCCAGATGTGATGAAGCCACCAAAGTGCTATAAAATATCTTGACAGGTGAATTGAAATTCTATTTGGCATTTGCTTGGAACTACCCCGGTGTGGGTGGAAGGTAGGAAGATGAGGGGGGAGGTTATAGATAAAACAGTGATCACTAGGAGTTGATGCTTGTTGAAATTGGGGGATTGGTATGGGAGAGTAATATTCTTCTCATAGAATGAGTGTGTGGTTCATACAAGCTAATGAATTCAAAGTACTCAGCCTCCAGTAAGTGCTCAATAAATAGTAGCTATTTCCCCCACTTTACACTTGAAACCCAGAGAAGTAACTTGCCTGAAGCAGTAGAGCTAGGTTTCTAAACTACACCCATCTTATTTCAAAGCCTGTGCTCTTAGCCACTCTCCTATTTAATATATACTGTGCCCAATGCCGAGCACTACAATTAATTACTAGGTGCCACCACTATATTAAGTACTTTGTATGAATTACCATACTTAATTATTACCACAGCCTTATGATAATACAGACATTTTATAAATGAGACTGAAAGCATAAAATATTTGAGCATTCTGCCCCAGAAAAAGGTCAGCAGGGTGGAACCAGACATGCGGCCCTGGCACTCTGACTCTGGACCACAGACCACAGGGCAGCGTGTCAGTGCTCACTCTGGGTTAGGTTGTATGCAGAACCATGAGGGGAGGGCGGATAGTGGAAATGGCCCTGGTGACCCCTGGGCTGTCTTTGGAAACTACCAACAAAAACTGAGTTGTTTAGAGACAATCAGCCCTTATTCCCTTCTCAATACTTTTTTCACCCCCTTCACTGCCACAGCCCACCCGGCATCCTCCTCCCTGCATATCTCTTTGCTCTCTCTTTTTTCAGTTTCCATGGTTTTCCCCAACTTGGCTCCTCTTTTACTTTCAAAATTGAGGTTACTGAATCTGCCCTCCACTAGGAGCCCTTAGGGGACCCAAGCTTGGTTATAAAGTCAAATTTCTCAATGATTCTTTCAGCTAATGGTCTAATGACTGATAATGAATGAGGTGCCAGAGGCTGCAGAGATGAAGGACCCAGTTCTCAAGTTCACAGTCTAGTGTTTTGCAGATAGCAGTTAATCACCAGTTACAGAGCACCTACCATTTGCCAGGCCCTCTTGCAGACTGGGGCATGAAGCATACACAAATGTAAAACACACAAGGTTGCTTGCATTCAAACTGAGAAGCATGAGGTAGAGGTGAAATAAAGAAATCAACAATTGCAATGAATTTGGGCAGGTGCTATTTTTGTGCTAGAATCAAGAGAAGACTGCTCCATAAACACAAGAAAGTGATACCTGAATTGAATATTAAAACACAGGGAAACTGGTAAGGAGAGTGTGCAGCCACAGAGTAGTCTGTGGAGCCACAAGCAAAGGCCTGGAGTTGTGCACCCAGTGGAGTACATATAGGTGTCATATCTGGGCCAAAAGTGTGAGCAAGAGAAAGTGAGATTAGAAAAAAGCAGAAACTTCTGACCAAGATGAAGGCATAGGCAGATACACTATGCCCCTTCATACAACCAAAGGGCAACAACAAATTTTAAAACAAAAAAATAACCAGACCTGCCAGAAAATCAAACTGTATGGAAGTCTGACAATCAAGGAGTTAAAGAAGAAATATTCATCCAGGCTGGTAGGAGGGGCAAAGACAGGCAGCCGGAGTAGAAAGGACATGTGGCAAGGCAGTGACTAGAACACAGGGTGGGCAAGGCGGCAGTGGGCAGACTGGGTGGTGCCACATTTGTGTGCGGATAAACCAGGAGGAACAACTGGGGAGTGAGACAAACCACACAACCCAGGGTCCCAGTTGCAGGGGAAATAAAGCCTCAGAACCTCTGGCTGTAAAAACTTGTGGTGGTTGTGGCAGCAGGAGAAACCCCCAGCCTCACAAGGGAGTTCATTGCAGAGACCCACAGGGTCCTAGAAAGTACACAAAACCACCCACCCAGGAAACAGCACCAGAAGAGTCCAGTTTGCTCGTGGGTAGCAGGGGAAGTGACTAAAAGATTGCTGAGAGCTGATCAAGCAGCATTGTTCCCTCTCTGACCCTTCCCCCACAGACAGTGCCACAGTGCAGCAAAGAGGGTTGCCCAACCCTGGTGAATACCTAATGCTACACCCCTTACTATGTAATAGGCACACCGAGACAAAAAATATATATATATGGCCCAAATGAAAGAACAGAACAAAGCTCCAAAAATAGAACTAAGTGATGCAGAGATAGCCAACCTATCAGATGCACAATTCAAAACACTGGTAATCAGTATGCTGACAGAAATAGTTGAGTATGGTCACAAAATAAAGGAAGAAGTGAAGGTTATGCAAAGTGACATAAAGGAAAATATACAGGGAACCAACAGTGAAAGGATGGAAACTGGGACTCAAATCAAAGATTTGGAGCAGAAGGAAGAAATAAACATTCAACCAGAACAGAATGAAGAAACAAGAATTCAAAAAAGTGAAGAGAGGCTTAGGAACTTCTGGGACAGCTTTATACCTTCCAACAACTGAATCATAAGGGTGCCAGAAGGAGAAGAGGAAGAGCAAGAAACTGAAAACTTATTTGCAAAAATAATGCAGGGGAACTTTCCTAATATGGCAAAGGAAACAGACTTGCAGAAAGTCCAGGAAGCTCAGAGAGTCCCAAAGAAGTTGGACCCAAGGAAGCACACACCAAGGCACATCATAATTATGTTCCTAAAGATTAAAGATAAGGAGAAAATCTTAAAAGCAGCAAGGGGAAAGGGACAGTTGCCTACAAAGGTGTTCCCATAAGACTATCAGCTGATTTTTCAAAAGAAATTTTGTAGGAAAGAAGGGGCTGGAAAGAAGTATTCAAAGTCATGAAGGCAAAGACCTATACCCAAGATTACTCTATCCAGCAAAGCTATCATGTAGAATGGAAGGACAGAAAAGTGCTTCCCAGATAAGGTCAAGTTAAAGGAATTCATCATTGCCAAGCCCTTATTACATGAAATGTTAAAGGGATTTATCTAAGGGAAAGAAGATGATCAAAAATATGAACAGTAAAATGACAACAAACTCACAACTATCAACAACTGAACCTAAAAAAAGAAAAAGAAAAAACAAACTAAGCAAACAACAAGAATAGGAACAGAATCATAGAAATGGAGATAACATGGAGGGTTAACAGTGGGGAGTGGGAAGGGGGAGAATGGGGGGAAACATACAGAGAATAAGAAACATAAATAGTAGGCATAAAATAAACAAGGGGAGGTTAAGAATAGTATATGAAATGGAGAAGCCAAAGAACCTACATGTATGACCCATAGACATGAACTAAGTGGACTGGGGATGCTGGTGAGAAGGGCAGTGCAGGGTAGAGGGCAATAAAGGGGAGAAAAAAATGGGACAACTGTAATTGCATAATCAATAAAATATACTTTAAAAGAAAGAAAAAGAAAGAAAGCAGCAAGGTCACTGGAAGCCTTGTCTGCCACCCTAAGACTCCTGGGCTCCACCCTGTGTATTCCCAAGGCCTGTGTGTTTAGTAGACTGGCCTACTAAGAATCACCCGGGGACTTGTGAAAGCTGCTTTCCACGTTCTACACCAGACCTGCTGCATCAGTCTTCAGGGGGCAGGCTTTGAATGACTCATTTTAACAAGCCATCAGGTATTTTTTATGATCAGGAAAGTCTGGAAACGGCCTGGAGATGATGCCAGGCAACGGGAACTGGTTCTTGACCAGTTCTTATCTGAACGCAAGTATCCTCATCGCTCTCCTTGCAGAGCTGAGTCCTTGAACCTCCACAGAATGTCTGAATAGTCAGTAGGGGTTGATACACTGACCTGGCCTTGGGACTTCTGGACTCATGAACAAATAAGACAGTGTGTGACCTTTGCCACCAGAGGCATTGCTGCAAATCAGCTTATGTCCCCTGGCAGAGATCAAACAGCAGACATGAAAGAAATGAAATACATTCTGTTTTCCCTTTCCACTATTTCTTTTTATTTTCTTATCCTTACCTGAGGACAATTTTTTTTTCATTGCTTTGAGAGAGAAAGGGAGATAAAAATCAGTTCAAGAGAGAAGTATCAATTAGTTGCCTCCTATACACACCCAGACCAGGGATCAAACTGGCAACCTAGGTATGTTCCCTGACTAGGAATCAAACCTGCAACCTTTCAGTAATGGAATGATGCTCCAACCAAGACAGCCACACTGGCCAGGGCTTTATTTTTCTTTTCTTTTTATGAGGTTATGAGGGCCTATGTTTGCAACATGCACTAGAAAGGAAGAGATGAACTGAATACCGCATTGATAAAAGAAGTGGAAAGAACAGAGAATCCTGGGACAGGGATTAGGGTGGTGAATAGAAATTTTTATGGGTCAGAAAATTAAGTTTGTACCTATTTGGAAAACTGTACTAGAACATGCCTTGATGAGGAAACAAATAATGTCTCCTCCTTCTAACATTCTCAAGACAGCTGGCCAAAGCTTCCTCAGCAACCAAGTGGTGAGTGATTTGACAATACAGATTCTTTACATGCTACATGTAAGTGGGCTAGGGATTAGGCTTCAGAACACCACGTTAGTGTTGCTAAAGCTTCCCATGATGAAAAAATTCTCTCAAAGTTCAGTATCTTCATTTCAAACTGTTCAGAAAGGATTAGTGAGGAATTCTATTGCAGTTGATGGTTGGTACAAAGAAAAGGTGGGGGGAGGAGAAAGCAGAGAAAAGAGAGAGACAATGCCAAAAAATGAAAACTCATTTTAGCTCTTCTATTAAAGCCAGGTGTATTTTAGGCCTTGTTCCTAGGCAACTGCATAATGGTAATATTCTTGAATCATTTTTTTAAAGACCCACGACTGTCAGAGAATGTAAAGGTCAGAAGACACTTATAAAGTAATAAGGATAACACACAAGAGGCAGCATCACTCCAGCATTGCTGGGAAGCAGTGACATTTTGTCTTTTGCATCCATCTTCCAAAACTCTGAGATCTTTCTTTGGGCACTTAGCCATGGCCCTTCTGCAAAACCACTGACACAAACTTGATTGTGACATTGCCATTTAACCTGACCGATCTATCGTAACACCTCTCAGATAATCCACTGGAGATTGACGATGCTCCCCAATGTGTACAACCCTGACTGGTTGTCATAGGGGTCATATGACAGAGATCTAGGACAATGCAGATCCAATAAAGAGCTTTCTCAGTGGACGTCGCCGTAGAGAGCAGTCCATTAGGCTCAACATATAGATAAGGCAACTGAACCAAGAGAGAGCAGGAGGAGAGAAGAGAGCAGGAAACTGAAATCTATGAGGCTCATGAATGTGCCTAGTTCAGGCTCTTCAAAGGTGGAGGTGTCCTATCCAGTGTTGACTTTGTTATCATGTGTATGACCTTGTGACAAAAAAAACATTAAGTTCCTCGAGCACTTTGCTAGGCCCTTTTCTACCATTTGATTTTCACAATAACTGTATAGGATTTATAGGTATCATTCCCTTTTTACAGAGGACGAAGTCAGGGCTTATAGAGGTTGTCTTTTGGCTCCCTCACTTACTCCATATTTGACCCTGGAAAATGTTGTATAGTCCTTACCTGAAAAATAACATCACACACCTTACAGAGTACTTTACCAGATTAAATGAGGTAGTTCATGTGAACACCTAGATCCGAAAGTTGTGCACGTAAGTCAGAACATCAGACTGCTGTTCTTAAAACTCTCCAGAGACTTCCATCCCACAAGAGTAAAGCCAAGTCCTTTCTGTGGCCTACAGGGCTTGCACTATCTGGAGATTTTCCTTCTCTACTCATTGACTTTTCTGACTACCTTCCCAGTGCCCCTGGCTTCCCTAGGCCCCTTCTACCCTGGAACGCCTTCTACCCCAGAGACCACCCCATTTAAAACTGCAGCTCCTCACTCTCTGCCACTCAACACCAACATCCCTCCTCTCTGCTTTACTGCTCTCCAAAGCAGTTAGCAACACTTAAATCACCCCATATTTTCAAGTATTTTCTATTTCCCCCACTGGCCCTGGAAAGTAAGCTATTACTGTAAGGGCAGGAATTTAATTGTTTTGTTTATTCCTTGCTGAGTCCCCAGCACCTAGTGGATATTCAATAAATATTTGTTAAATGAACAAATGGATATTATCTTCCCTCCTCCCTTGTTTCCTCTTCCAAGGTCACACATCTTAGATCAGAAGTCTCTGTCCTTCTAAAATAGGGTAAAAGACAAAAGAAAACTTAGCTGGAAGTAACTATGAAACATATTCAAATGGTTCAAAAAAAAAAAAAATGTCCAAGCCAGGGACAAGTAATGTATCTATAACTCCTTCCAGAGTTTGGGATATTTAGAACTTTACATGATTACTCTTTTTGTTTTGGGGGGATTTGTATTAGTTTTTTGGTTCATTTTTTTAGCGTTCACATGGCTCACCCCCTAGCATGAAGGCGCCCACTCTGTTTTCCTGTGTTCAGTACAAGCACCTATTGACTACCTATTGTGTGCTAGGCACCAGGTTCTGGGCAGTGCAACACACAGGACATGCTTCTGGCTTAGTGGCAGACAAACACCTACAGCCAATCTCAATACACTCTAGTATCGTAAATGCTAAGATGAAACTATATCCTGGGGGACCTAGAAAGGGGACATTGAGCACCTGCTGGGAGTTCAGAGACTTCCCAGAGACGCCAAAAACAGCAGCAAGAATTAGGGCCAGAGGGGCAGGAGGGAGGTCCAAGGGTCAGTCTAAGCAAATGCAGTTACGAAACTGCACCAGGTATGCAGGGAACTGCAGGGGGCCTGTGTTATGAGAACACCACATTCCAGATGAAGGAGCTTGGGCTGCACTTATGGAATGTGAAATGATCTACTTTGTTTTCAGATTAATCATCCTAATGGAGGATACTTTTAATCCAGGCTTATTAAAGGTTTCTTAGGTCTATTAAAGCAAGACTTGGTGAAATCTTGGATGACACACCTGGCCCTTTTCACATGGTGACCAGAGAGAATACAGACCCATCCGAAACCCGTGTAGCCTAGAGGTCACCTTAGAATGAGACTGACAGCCTAGATGGGCCTGGTGATCTACCCCAATCCATGGTCAACCTACAGGCTCACCCCAGGTCTGGCCAGCCTCCTAAACCCAGAGAATCCCTTAGCAAGTGAATCAATCATTTCTTAAAAATCAAATTCGCTGAAAGAGAGCCATGTTGACATTTCAGAGGCTTCTGGGTATAATGAGAGTCCTAATAATTAGGATTCAACTGAGCCATTTCTCAGGGATTCTCTAGACCAGATGTTGCAAGGTGGCAGCTCACTACATCTGCAGTTGGCTGTTTTATTCACCCCCATACATTAAGCAAAAACTAAAGAATCCGTGCAAACATGTAACAACCATATTTCACAGGGAAATTTGGGTCCTAATTTCTCTTGGAAAAAAGTTTGAAAATACTGGCCTGCCTTCCTACTATTTGGCAACTGGCTGAAATGGAACAGCAGCAGCTACCACCCTCCCATCCTTCTCCCCCAGATGGGGTATGGTCTGATTTCCATCCCAACATGGGACCTTACAGGTGACTCCTGAGTCTTCAAGGACTGACCCTAAACATCCTGGATGTCTCCTCCTTATTCAAAATCGTAGCCCCTCATCTCCTCCTGTTTATCAAGTGACCAAATTGAAAAGTTCTTTCAAATCCGAACGAGTCCCACTAGTAAGTGCTCTCCTGCTAATTACTGTGTTAGTATTTGGTGGGAGGAAGAAGATACCTTGGAAAGTGTGACACAATAGGCACTACACCACACAAAGAGGAGGACAGAGACATGGGTAGGGTTAGGTGACAAGGCGGGGTGAGGGGGTAGGCAGACCACCCAGAGAGTCAGACCAGGGGTGCTTGAAGGAGCTGGTCAATGTAGAATGGAAAGACATGAAGGTGGAGAGGTGAGGAAGAGGAGGAGGGATAGAATTAGCATCTTGACAGGACTTTTGAGTTCCAAGGAGTAAGGAAGAATTCCTCTCCTTTTCAAGCCTCATGAACAAATATTTAAACAAAAAATATTAATAGCCATGCCCTTCTAAGTTTTATTACTAATTAGAACTTGACATGCTTGGGAGTTCTGAATGAGGTGTTAAGTGCAAAGTATGTTAACTTGGGCAGGGATGAGCTTTTTCCAGTTCAAAATTAACG
Organism: Tonatia bakeri; assembly: GCA_004024845.1. NCBI lineage: Eukaryota > Metazoa > Chordata > Mammalia > Chiroptera > Phyllostomidae > Tonatia > Tonatia bakeri. The sequence continues at coordinate 74,984 of PVIA01007196.1, forward strand.
CCTCTACAAAAAAATAAGACTAATGGAATGCTTTGCCCAGATGGTTTGGTTCTTTGATATCTACAAACATTTTGAAAACACTTAAAATAGTTTCAACTTTTCTATGCAGTTGCATTAGGTGATGACTGTTGGCTTACTTATTTCCTGTTTAGTTTTTCCTTTGCTCTCCCTCCAAATAACTTTCGGTCTGGAAGGCTGTAGGCAGTCCACAAAACTGGACTTGTGGCATGAGAAAAGTTGTGTGATAATGGACATGAGCGCCAACAGGTGGTTTCATAATCTAATGCCTTGTGATAAGTTCTGTTATCCTGCCACTTGGCATGAATTCTGAGCTTGATGATGGATATTCTGAGGAGTGCACATTAACCATATAAAGATGAAGCTCTGCCCCTCAAAGGATGGGGTTTCACTGGGGCTATGAAAGAGCTCCAAGATTGTGCATGATTACTGCATAAATGCAATCAGCTGATTGGCTGAGAACTGGTGCAACAGTTAAACAAACATTTTAATACCTCATGGAGGAAAAGAACAGGAGAATCACCTTCCTGAAGCCATCCTCTTTTTGTCCCCTACAATAAAGGAAGCCTCCCTCCATTCCACAAAGGCATGCTCGGTTGGCAGTGCACCCTGGGACACACAGGTACAAAGAAGTGGGTAGAGGGGGGCGCCAGGTCCAAGTATGTCCATTCCACAGCTACATACATCAAAACTTTGTTTAGTCAATTCTGGCAGTGTTCTTAAAAGAAACAGTCATTTTGTCTTCCTCAAGAGTTCATCTGTCTGGCAAAAGTAATAAAAATTAAAAAGCACTCGGAAGTTTGTCTCCTCATCATCCCGATAAGTTATAACCCAACACTTTAACCTCAGAAGCTGCTGTCATTATAGAACCTTTCTGCTTTTCTTTCTTTGGTTTAGCAGACTCATTTCACATAATTATACTTATTTAATCCAAAACTCTAATGCAAGATTTTATCCTCCTAGGCCCCTGCTATTTTACTCCTAAAATATTTTGGGGCACAGTGGTGGGCAAAGGAAAAAGTTCTTTTCATAGGAGTTCATTTAACAAATTTAGCCAATATAGAGTAACCACCTATTATGTGTCAGATACTCCTATTATGTGTCAGATTAACCACCTATTATGTGTCAGATACTCCTGAAGGCATTTGGAATACCGAATGAATAAGAGAATGGACTTTTTAAAAAGACCACAGGAGCAACCCTTCTGATTTATTCAAATATGACCTTAGGTAGGTTACATCACTTGAAATCACTGTATATGTCAGAATCTTCCTGGCATTTGGTTGTACGATATAGAGTTTAAAACCGAGCAGCCAGAGTATGCACTTCACCATAACAGATTCAATGGAACCCTCCTGGGATTATTAAGACTTTCCCCAGCGTGTTTTAACTTCTGCTCAAAAAATAGTTTATCTATTGTGCAAGATGTATCCAATGATTATACTTCAAAAAATTAGATTGGGCTGTTAAGAAATGTGTAAAATATTTTTTTTGAGCTTGATTAAAGAAATATATTTGAACTCTTATGTATGCCTCAACTTAGTGAGGGGAGTAAGCGGATCATTGGTAGTTATCCCTTTCCAAACAGATTTCCAGAAAAGAGTTTGGGAATATTAAAAAGAACTGTGTGGTTTGAAAGAACTGATGTTGCTATAAAAGGTACTGTATTTTTCGGACTAAGACGACATACTTTCCCCCTCCCCCGCCCCAATTTGGGAGGAATAATGGTTAATGCTGCTGTTGAGTTCTGTTTACAGTTACATTGGCGAACTATTATGTTATTTATGTTATTAAATATTTTACATTTTTTGCTTCAAAATATTTTTTCCTATTTTCCTCCTCTAAAACCTAGATGTGTTTTATGGTCTGAAAAATATGGTAAACAATTTATATTTTCATTTCAGCAAGATACTTCCTTTCTTCTAGCTTTATTGGAAGTTATCACTCCCCTTTCCCTCAATAAAAAGGCAGTGACTTATTTCCAGATCATATACATAGCTGTATTCTGTCTGGTATTTGCTTCCTTTTGTAATTATTATAGTTTAGAAATTTTCAATCCATAACCACTTCTTGAGGATCTGATGTGGTCATCAACAGAATATTCCTCTAACATAAGATAATAAAGCACTTCCATTTTTAGTACATTCATCAGATGGGTAGTTGCACTTTAATCTTTTTACCCATTTGCTTTAAAAAAAATAACTATTCTGAATATAAAAGTTAAAGAATCAAGTATCAGTCTGCAGTTCGTGCATAACAGGAATCCTATGTATGCTTTAATACCTAAGTTCTAGGTTTTGTCAAGAAGCAACAGCCAACAATCATGTAGTGCTTTGCAGTTAACAAGTGTTTACACACATTTCAATTTAAATAACTTTGTCCAGCGGATGTCACTACATAGGTGAGAGTACTCTGGCTGAGGTGTAGGTATAATATCTTTACCAAACAGATGCATAACCAGAGGCCGAGCAGAATGAAGTGATAACTCAAGACGGAACATAAATGTGGAGACACAGCCAGGCCTCAAGCGTTCACTACATAATTTCTTATGAATCATAAAGGACCCTCATACATAGTGAGCACATGTTAAAGATTTAATTCATCAACAAGGGGACCAGCAGAGAAACACAGCTGGTTCAAAGACCACGAGAAACCGATACACACACAGCGGGGGCAAAACGCTGTGTAAGACTAGAGACAGGCACAAAACTGAGTAACTCCCTGCAAGGCGAGAAAACCGAAATTCTCGTAGTTGCCTTGTCTACAAAAACAGAAATCCTTTGCAATTTATCCATCTTCTCTAAGTTATTGAACATCTAACTTAGAAGAAGTAGGTCCTAATTAGTAAGTACTAAATCAGTTACCTCCCCTAGAGCAGTGGTCAACAAAGAGCAAATACAGGGTGAGGCAAAAGCAGGTTTATGATTGTGAGTACACGAAACAAGAGTTTATTCTCCTATTATTTAACCAGTTTCCCTGAGAACTATAAACCTGCTTTTGCCCCTCCCTGTGTCTCAGGCCTTGTGCTGTCACCACTCAACTCTGCTGCTGTAGCAGGAAAGCAGCCATAGGCAGTAAGCAATGAATGAACATGGTTGTGTTCTCCTAAAACTTTACACAAAACAGGTGGTGGCCTTGATCTGACCCACAAGATACAGTCTGCCAACGTCCCAGGCCTAGAACATCAGATGATGCTTAGGTGGCCCAGTTCAGGCAATGCTCTAATTTCTTGCTTCCCCTCAACTCTCATAAGGGAGGTTACTCAGTTTACTCAGAGTAAGGGAGCTTACTCTGAGGCTCATTCAGTATTTGGACTTCAGTTAAAAAACAAAACAACACTCTATTGAAGAGAGAACATTAAAACAAAACTATTAAGAAGAGCATCTCTATATTTCTGCCTTTGCGTTGTTGGTTTGGGAAAATTTGTGTTAACTACCCATCCCTTCTTCACTCTCTTGAGGAATCCTCAGTAAGAACAATAGGAAGAAGCCTTATGCTGCGGAAGAACTGTGAGGGACTATCAGAAGTTCATGATGCCAGATACTTCTAAGAGGAAGAACCATTTGGGTGTATGTATGGTCATGACAGGGTCCTGTGATTCAAGAGAAGGGAGTCCATGTACCACCCTCAGGACCTCAGCATCAGAATTCCAAGAATCAATGACCTACAAGATATAAGATCAGCAAAGGGGTCTGCATTCAGCCCATTCAAAAGCTGTTTCATCCAAGATGTTAAAAAAAAATTATGACAAGTTGAACAGTCTTTTTTAACATAGTGGAAATTACCTGATCTCTCAAGGAAACATTCCTATGAATCCTGACTCCTGCCAAGTTGGGGTTAGGATGCAGCCTCAGTATATAGGCCTATGCTGAGCTCAAACAGTCCCATCCACAAACAGATGACTGCCACACAGCAAAATGTGAGAAGCATATTCCTTGTAAGACCAGGTTTTGATTAATTCATGATATGAGAGCATATTGTATATTTACTGTGGGCTAAATACTATGGTAGTCACTGCAGTTACAAAGTTGAACACAACCAAGTCCTCTTTCTTAAAAAGCTTAATTTATCAGGGAGAAAATGTAACAAGCGCCAGTGTACTTTACGTAATGTTAAATATAACACATGTAGTGAATGCTATAAAGGGCTGTCTGAGGCAGAGTACTGGGACAGACAAGGCGGCGATCATGACTACTGGGATAAATCAGGCTGAGTGTCAATGGTTTCAGAAATGACTGGCAGACAAACGGATTCAGCAAGACACAATGGCTCTGCTTAATTTTATAATACTATTACCAAATCAAGTCTAAAAGTAAATGACACATAATAAATTCAGATAGTAAGATAAACAAATGGGAGTCAAAAGAGAAACATTGGTTAGATGATTTATTACTAAGAGTTTTTGCAGAAGTAACTCTCTAATGGTAAAGATCTTTCCTGCCAACTTCTCCCCTCAGTCGTCCCTGGCAGGTTTCAGTTATCTTTCAGCTCCGTGTCTGTCCTGTCACAGCCACACATACTCATCTGCCAGTGAGCATGCCTTCCTCCTTCCCGCTGGTTTTCTAATTTTTCAGTCTCTAAAAACTTATAAACATAAAAAATCTGATAAAAATAATGATATCATGTGATGTGTTGACACATTAAAGGAATCCTTTCATTGCTTAACCAAGATCTTATTTCTATTCTTAAATATTTGTCCAATAGTAAATAAAGCTCATATGTAATACCTAACATTTTTGAATGGTTTACACTTAGAATAAGGTTTCATATACTATTTTAAATACACATATAACACATTATTCCTATTTTATTTTATAGAGTGATAAGTTATCCTGTAAGGAAGAAAGCCATCTAACAAATTCTGACCCAAAATGTGGTTTACCTTATACTCTGGTTTCTCTTCAGATTGCATCCATCTTTTGCCTTTTACAAAATGTAGTTTACCACAATATTTCAGGTAGTTTAAAGGGAGGAAAAGCAATTAGACAAGTTGTAAAAAGGAAGAAAAGAAATATGGGGAAACATGTAATAAATCTAAGTTTCCATTAGAAAACAATCTTTCAAGTGAAATATAATAGTTCTAATGAATGCTGAATGACCATTATGGAAATCACATGAATTACCACCCACATGATCCTTAAATAGTCATAAAAGAAAATAGAAAAAAATGTCCTTTAAGACAAAAATTAGATAGTATTTTCACAGTGGAAGTTAGGCAAAGGTTTTGGAAATTTTTAGAGTGGTTCACTTAAACAAGTAATCTGACTTTCATAGCTCTGAATTACCCATGTAATTAAAGGTTGGTTTTATCTGTGAAAACTACAGATAATATTAAGTAGTAGCACACAACCACCAATTATATAGAGTATTATACCAAAGGAAGACACCTTTCTTGATGGCAAAATGATAGAGAAACGTAAACTACATTACACAGCATTGAAAGACAGCCAACTATTCCCTCTGATTTAAATCAACTGTCAAGAAGAAAAGCATTGGGAGTTACAGAATAAAACAAATAAAACATCACAATAAAGACACAAGAATCTTTCAAAACACAATACAACTAGTAAAGACAATTATAATACTAGTAAAATCCAGTCCTTCTTAAAAAGTTTAGAAGTTAGTTAAAAGGCCAGTTTTCAAAGGCAATGATGTAAGTTAACCTAAAAATAATGGTCACTGTGGAGCTTTAAAACATGAATGTAAATTCTTTGACACCCCTCTATTCATATGATGGGCCAAACTTAGTATCTCACATCTAATGAAAAAAGTCAAAAGTGATACTGTGAAACTTCTGTGACTAGGTCATTAAAGGATACATGCATGCAGGGAATGAAAGCTTTCTCACGCTGCTGGCCCTCAGAACCCAGCCATCGTATTGTGAGGAAGCCCAGGCCACACAGAGGCCACCTGTGGGTGTTCCAGTCAACAGCCCCTGTTAGACCCCCACCTGACACCAGCATCCACATGCCAGTCCCGTGAAGGAATCATCATCAGTCTTCAGGGGATTCCAGTACTTGGCCTTTTAAGTTTGTTTTTTTTAAGTATATTTTATTGATTATGCTATTACAGTTTTCCCAATTTTTCCCTCTTTATTCCCCCCTCCACCCTGCTCATCCCAAACCCTTCAGCATTCCCCCACCCTTATTTCATGTCCATGGGTTGTACATATAAGTTCTTTGAGCCATCTGTTTCCTATACCATTTTTGACCTCTCCCCATCTATTTAATGCCTACCAATTATGCTTCTTCTTCCCTGTACCTCCCCTATTTCTTCCTTCCCCCTCCTTACTAAAAACCCTCCATGTAAAGTTTTTCCGCTTAGAACCCAAACACTGTGGAGCAGTGAAGAGCCATCCCTGCTTTGCATTCTGTGAATTTCTGACCCACAGAAGTGGAGGCAATAAAAGATTATTGTTGTTTCAAGCCATTAAATTTTGGGGGTAATTTGTTTTGCAACAACAGACAATAGTTACCCAAAAGCACATACCATTAAACATGGAATAATTTTTTTTGCGAACTGAAAAAAATAATGTTTATACAAACCAATTTAGGATATTTAATATTTGGTAGATTTTATTTAAATAATACAATTAAACTTCCTTAATATAAACTTTCCTAATTTGAAATCTGAGGAAATTAGAATCTAAATTTTAGAATATTTAGGTTGAATGTCATCATGAAAGTTCTGGAAAGGTGAGTTTAGGTAATCCACAGAATACATGGAGAATACTGAAGCTAATAAAGAGAACCAAAATAAGTACTTTAACATATAGCCCTCTCCACATAGAAGGCACTTGATAGTTATAAAATGTCAAATGAACATTGGAAATCTTAAATTTTTCCTAACCACTTTTTACACATTAATTAGTTTTAACATATTCTATTTGGCAAATCAGTCAACTTAGTTCAAGCAAATTATTTTTGCATACAAATATTTTATCTTTTCTTAATTAAAGGTGAGCTCCCTGAGGGTATCTTTTCGTGTTCATCTCCGTATTCCTCAATGGACAGAACACAATGTTGTAGGTCAAATATTGTTCTTAAATATTTGTGCGAATGATCAAACTGCACAGATGGACCTGAAGGTAACTCAAGGGTCTTACAGTTTACTTTTTTTCTTTCATTTATTTGTTCTGCCCTTCCCCACAATTAGTCCAAGCTAGTTGATGTTATATTGTATTTCCAAGAGCATACTGCATACCACTTTATTATCATTTACCAGTTTACTCATAGTAAAGATAAAGTTACAAATGTTTGCCATGGAAAACTGGTCATCTGTGGTGATCAAGCCATCCCCCCTCTTCCTCGGGACTGTGCATGCTGCTGAGCTCGCCCCACCCTGGGCAGCTCCAATCGGGCTATGCTGTGTGGAAGCTTGCTCATTTCCTTGTGCAACTCAGGACAGAGAAAACCTAATCCATAAATTTTCTATTCTGTTACAAGCAGAGATTTACACATCAGCATTATTTTTAAAATATTACAATGACAGTCCATTCTACTTAGGATAGAAAAGAATAGACACCTAATTTTTTGTTTATTGCTCCAATTCTTCTGTTATATTGCCTGTGCTCAGACTTACACTTTTCACTGAATCAAAATTTTGAAATATTTATGTATAAGGTTACAGTGGTCTTTGAAATTAATCAGTTCACAAAGGAATAGTTTTTTCCATACACATTCACACTTAATTACTACTATAAATAAGATATTCACAATTTCTCCAGTTTTAATCTGAACATCTGATTTGTAGTAATAAAATATGGGTTCTAGCACAGATTTGCTAATTCACTGTCGGTAGAATGGCCCCGACAACCATTCTAGATCTCTGCCTTCACCCACATCTAACAGGGGCAATACCTTTTCAAACCTACTTTATAGGCAAGTAGGCACAGGATTTACATGACAATGTTTTGCTAATGTTGCTAAACAAACATAAGGTAAAATAGATAACATTTTATCATACTACTTTCTGATATATGATTTCCTTTTTATAACTTAACCAAAATAAAGATTCCATACTTTTAAACCACGGAATTTGGTAGTTATACAAGGTGAATTAAAGTAGTAAAGCTGGTCATAATAACAAACCCATTCATCCATGCTCTCATTTATTGTATTAAGTAATAATTATAAAAATAGGTAAAGTTTTGTAAAATATTCCTATTTGTTCTATCCTAGGAGTTCTTGCCCATGTCCACGGACTGTCGGGCATCGGCCATGGCATCAGGCACTTGAACAGTCATTCTGTCCATAGACTTTGTCAAACAGACTTGGCAGCCCAACCGTGACCTGCATGAAAAAGTGGGAGGTAAGGTTTAATATATTAAATATTTATTATTTATAAAACAATGCAGCTGTATAGAACAGTTTCTTACCCAAAGAAGGTAGAAATTCATTTGCCTTTTAAATTTCTATTAAGTTGAAAAAGATACTTTCCACTCAACTAGAAGGTAACAAAACAAGAACATGAAAAACAAAAGCCTAGTGGACCAAAGCTTCACTGTAGTCTTTAGTGTCCATCATCTACTAATTGTTTCACCAGAACAACTGCTTTTTGGTGAAAGGACAAGAAATAAAATAACCAGAGACACAACAGTGAAGAAAACATGTTTTAGCAATGCCAAGTAAATGATTGATCAATTCCCAGGTAATTAAAATCATACAGACTATAAAGACTTTAAAACAAGAAATTTGGAAGTCATAAACTATCAGATACATTTTCCCTGCACTTTTAACATCTCTAAAATTGAAATCTTAAAACCAATGACATCACATAATCACTGTGAGGTGGCAGTCACATCAGGGCTGCAAACTTGGTGACAATATTCATGTAGGTGTCTCTTCAAATGAGTTACAAGAATTATGTTACCACTACATGTATTGAATGTAATTACCAGTCAAAAATAGTGCAAAAGACTGTAAAACAAAAACATTAAAAATACAGAAACACAGCAGAGTATAAATTTGATATTTGTAGAAGTATAAATTTGATATTCATAAAGCAAATATCTGTCATTAAAAGAATAGCTATAATTTCATTTTCTTTTTCTTTTCAGAATTACTACCAATTTTATTTATACTTTCATTTCTTAACAGGGATATACAAATCATGCCAAGGTAATTCGAAACAGCTCTTTTACTCTGCACAAAATAGGTTAGGTGCAATGATAACTTTGTGGTCTATTTTTACTAACAGTATTTTTCTTTCTTAGTGGCACACAAAAATAAATGCCAGTCCTACAATCAAATTGTCTTCCATTTGATGGACTATTATACGCAGTTCTTGGTTTCATTAATATATCTAAGCACTTACTAAAGATCTAAAGGCACAGAAGTAAACCTCAGTTGAGGTACAAAGAACAGCAACTCAGTTCAACCCTTTGAATATCTCTTACATGCCAGGCGCCCAAGGGGCACACAAAGGAGGGAGCAGGGTTAGAGCCTTAGAGCCCACCAGACCAGTGGTTGAGATTCCGCCTGAACACGGCGTGTACACTTTCCTAATGCACCCCCCAACTCTAGTTTCGTAATCTCATCCTAAAGATGAATAGTAAACAGGTTCCTCACGAGACTATTGTGAGGATCAGCTGCTGATGAGCATTAAGGAGTGAACTTCCAACCAAACAGAAGAGATGACACATTAGCAGATATTAACACGTGAACTTGTGACGGATGCCAGAGAGTGAAAGCCAAAAGGTCTGAGGAGAAAGCCCTTACTTCTCTCCAGGGGAGCTTGTGTTTAAAATGGGCTCTGAAGAATGGGCAGGATTTAATATTTAATAAAAGAGAAAGGAGAAAGACATTTGAGGCAAAGGTAACAGAATTACAGGTACATTTGAGGCAATGTGGGTTTTAGCTTAGCTGCTGCACAGGACAGATAAGGACAAGAGTGACAGGCTCGAAAATGACCAGGCCAGACAGGTTTGGACACCAGTGAAAGAGTTGAAGTTTTAACTAGTGAGCAGTGAGGACGCGGTGGGAACTTTTTGAGTAAGGGAGTAAGTACAGCCACGGGAAACACTGATTGTTAATAGAAAAAGAAATCCCCTTCTGCACTAGTTCCTATTGGTGTATTAGACACAGCCTTGACAACACTCAAGTACACATTAAGCTCCATCTGCAAGAGAGAAAATGAGGCAAACCAATTTAGACCAATTAATTCGCACTGTGGTGAGCCCTAGAGAGACAGATGGTTATTTGATAGCATTAGTCTTCAAGGAACTTTTAATTTAGTAAAAGAAGAGACAGAAACAGCTGTCAGTGAAACATGGTAGAGTAAATTAAAAGTGTGTTACGGGAGTTCCGGCCAAGATGGAGGCATAGACAGTCGCAATGTGCCTCCTCACGCAACCAAAACTAAGGACAACAAAAATTGAGAAACAAAAAACAACCAGAACAGAGAGAAATGAACTGAACGGAAGTCGGGCTACAGTACATCCAGACCGGTAAGGAGCGGCGGAGTCAGAGGCCTGCCCAGAGGCATCCAGGGGTCCTGGCGGGAAGAAGCGCTGGCTGGCGGGCGCGGGCGCGCAGGGCGCAGACGGCAGCGGACGGACCGGTGGCGGACCCTGGGCGCGGGAGGCGACTAGCAGACCCAGTGAGGGGCGCAAGGCAGCTGGCTGTCCGCAGCCACACGTTTGCACGCAGACAGACTAAACGAAAACAGGCAGCGCTGCCGGGTTTCAAAGCTTAAGAGCCCCGTCTGGGAGCTGAGGCCAGAAGATTCTCTCAGCCTCACAGGAGACTCCTCGGGGAGACCCACAGAGTCCAAGAAAGTGCACAAGCCCACCGGCCCGGGAGCCGGCACTGGAAGGGCCCAATTTGCTTGTGGGAGGCAGTGGAGGGGACGGAAGTCCTAGAGAGAGCGGAGCAGGCACCATTGTTCCCTCTCAGGCCCCGCCCCCACATACAATGTCACAACCCAGCCACCGGGGTGCCCCGCCCTGGTGAACACCTAAGGCTCCGCAGCCCTTACCAAACAGCCGCAACCAAACCAAAGGAAAATAAAAAAGATGGCTCAAATAGATTTGAAAGCCCCAGAACAAATTTTTTTAAGTGACCAAGAGACAGCCGAACTATCAGATGCACAGTTCAAAGCACTGGTGATCAGGAAGCTCACAGAATTGGTTGACTTCGGACATAAATTAGATGAACAAATGCAGGCTACGATAAGAGAAATGAAGGAAAACCCACAGGGAAACAATACTGAGGGGAAGAAAACAGGGACTCAAATCAATGGAGTGGACCAGAAGGAAGAAAACAACAACCACACAGAAAACAATGAAGAAACAAGAATTCAAAAAAATGAGGAGAGGCTTAGGGACCTCCAGGACACCATTAAACATTTCAACATCCGAATTATAGGGGTACCAGAAGGCGAAGAGGAAGAGCAACAAATTGAGAACTTATTTAAACAGATATTAAAAGAAAACTTCCCCAATCTGGCAAGGGAAATAGACTTCCAGGAAGTCCAGGAAGCTCAGAGAGTCCCAAAGAAATTGGACCCAAGAAGGAACACACCAAGGCACATCATAATTACATTAGCCAAGGTAAAAATGAAGGAGAGAATCCTAGAAGCAGCAAGAGACAAGGAGACAGTAACCTACAAAGGAGTTCCCATCAGACTGTCAGCTGATTTCTCAAAAGAGACCTTATAGGCAAGAAGGGGCTGGAAAGAAGTATTCCAAGTCATGAAAGGCAAGGACCTACATCCCAGATTGCTCTATCCAGCAAAGCTTTCATTTAGAATGGAAGGGCAGAT